>JAFFST010052425.1:171163-182114 GCA_022414735.1 Noturus placidus
TTTTATATCTTTATGTTTGAGGCCTGAAACGTGGCAAAAGGTCGAACAGTTCAAGGGGGCCGAATAGTTTCGCAAGGCACTGTATGGTGCTATGTATCCCTGCATCGAAAGTAAATAATATTTAAGCTGAATTGACACTTGTTCTTTTCACGCACAGGTCCGTAACTACTACATGTGTGGTGAACTGAAGCCCTGCTCCTTGGAACGAGCTGCTACTATACGGCGCCCAGTTAATCTGGCACGACGAGGTCAGCTTAATCACTGTGCACTCTGACCGTTCTACATTTGTGTCCGACCTAAACAGAGACATGTTTGACAGCTCTAATGGTCAAAGGTGAAATGCTTTAGAGTGAAAATCGTTTCTGCAGCACATTCCTGGTTTAAAAACCCTCTGAGAACAGCAGCATGGGTGTGAGTCTGTGCTTCTCCATTGTGTAGGAGACTAAGGATTGTTTTCATTAGCGGAGTCACGTAGAGAGGAGGGTTTCATAGTCGGTGGTCTGTGTGTGGACAGAGTAAAGTTAACAGAAATGTGTCATTGTGGCCTACTATACTGCTGTCAATCTACAGTACTGTTAAAATATCCTCTGTGCTAACAAACCTGATTCAAGTCATCAGTCATTTTCTACCTAGCTAGGGTTTTAGAATTCAATTTTCAGTTGTAGGTACTTTTAATTCTAAGAGTGTTCAATCTGTTCTGGGCTTTCTGACAGCATTTGTTATTACATTACAAATATGAAGTTATAAAATAAGAATACACAATCCTGTGGTTCAAATTAGCTCTAAATATCCATCGAATCCAATACGACCCAGGAAACAGTGAAAAAAGGTGGAAATAGAAGCACTGTTAGCATAGTGTGTGAATTCTGACTCGGATTAATAATAATAATAATAATAATAATAATAATAATAATTCCTTTGATTTACATAGCACTTTTCTAAGCATTGAAAGTGCTTTAGATTGTATTGGGGAGTGGGGGAATCTCCTCAACCACCACTAGTGTGTAGCATCCATCTGGGTGATGCGACGGCAGCCATAATGCGCCAGAACGCCCACCGTGCACAGGCTATGAGTGGAGACGAGAGGAGAATAATATGTAGCCAGTTCAGGGATGGCGATGATTAGGGTTACTTGCGGTAACAGTGGTAGATAAGTGGTTGAGACATTGGGTTACTGATCGGAACGTCATGAGTTCAAACCCCAGCACTCCCAAGCTGCCATTGTTGTGCCCTTTAACAAGGCCCTCAACTGCTCAGATGTATAAATGTATAAACCGGGGCGGTTGTGGCTCAGGTGGTAGAGCGGGTTGTCCACTAATCGTAGGGTTGGCGGTTCGATTCCCGGCCCACGTGACTCCACATACCGAAGTGTCCTTGGGCAAGACACTGAACCCCAAGTTGCTCCCGATGGAAAGTTAGCGCCTTGCATGGCAGCTCTGCTCCCATTGGTGTGTGAGTGAATGAGACACAGTGTAAAGCGCTTTGGATAGAAGCGCTCTATAAGTGCGCCATTTACCATAAATGAGATAAATGTAAGTCACTCTGTATAACGGTGTCTGCCAAATGCTCTAAATGGAAATGATAGGATAGTTCTACATAATTCTCAACTAGAGATTTCCTGTGCTTAGGCTTTTTTTTTTAATCCAGCTTGTGCAGTCATATTTGTTTGTACCTGCTCACAATATATTGTGAGGAATTTAATTGGTGCTATTTCCTAAAATATATATATAACGTAAGCTCATTTAAACCACTATGACTCCGACCAGGCAGTTAATAAGGACCACTGCACATTTTGTTTGTCAACTGTGACTGGTTCTGCAGAATGCTCAATAAAATGTACAGCTCATTTGCGTTTAAAACTGAAGAAAGTCTACCTGAGATTTCTCTTTTGTTTTCTTTTTTAAAGCAAAATATCGTCAAACTAAATAGTGACGTTGTTTAATGATTAATTACAATAATTAATAATAATAATAATAAAATAATATAATAATAATTAATCAATTTGTATAGCGCTTTTTACAATTGACATTGTCTCAAAGCAGCTTTACAGAAATATCATTTTACATTTACAAGCGACTTACAAATGAGACTTACACACTCACACACCAATGGGAGCGGAGCTGCATGTAGGGTGCTAGCTTGCCATTGGGGGCAACTTAGGGGTCAGTGTCTTGCCCAAGGACACTTCGGCATGGGATCACCCGGGCCGGGATTCGAACCACCAACCCTACGATTAGTGGATTAGTGGACAACCCGCTCTACCGACTGAGCCACAGCCGTCCTGTTTCATTTATAACTGTTTATTACTGCACTGTATAGGTATTATTTTTTAAATGTACAAACATTTAATGTCTTTATTTTTGAAGGCATCTTTACCGGACAGCATTTCTTTGCACAGTCTTGTAGTTTTAAATAGATGCTCTTTCTGATAAGCTTCTAAAAAAAATAGTGACTAGAATAGTTCTATTCATATACGTATTTATTCCACCTTAGAAGACCTTATGTGTTCAATATTTATATTCGGTTACTCTGTTAGACTAAATAAGTATGGAGAGTCAAAATGAAACTGTTAATACTTTATCTGAAGGATCAGTAGTACATGTCCAGGTTCCTCATTGAGAATAGTTCTAATCCCTGCTTTTATCTGACTGTTGTCATGTAATGACACAGGGCAGTGCTGTAGTCTCATAGAATTTTGTGTGTGTGTGTGTGTGTGTGTGTGTACACAGGATCTGAGATCAGGCCCAGCAGGTTGCTGACGTGGTGTCAGAAGCAGACAGAGGGTTATCGAGGCGTCAGTGTGACTGACCTGAGCTTATCATGGACCAGTGGCCTGGCATTCTGCTCTCTTATCCACCGCTTCAGAGCAGACCTCATGTAAGACTGTACCACCTTTACCGTCACAGCAACTGATATGGTGCCTAAGTTATTACTTTGCGGTTGCATAATATTGAGTTAAATATTATCAGGGGAGAAGTGAAGTATGTTCATGTGTAGATATCAGAGATATAAATGCCAAAAACAATGCATCTGATCAACTTGAGTGTGGGTGGTGGTGGGGTTGGGGGAGAAGCGGAGGGGGGAACTGGTCCAAGACCACCTGAAAGAGATAAGTAGCATCGTGAACTTCACTGGTTCTCCGACACACATTACAATTTCAACACAAGACGGTTGTAAACATGTCTAAGAAAAGCTTTACTACTGAGATGCTCATAAATTCCCATCTGTGATGGACGCGGTGCCTAATATCGCTCGTATCACTTTACGAGCTCTTGGCACATGACACAGTTTGCTATCGTGCGTATCGCAAACATGAGACACGTGATAAATGTTTTGGCCTCTGCAGTGAAGGGCCAAATTCAGATCTGGGGCAGTTTAGACAGCGTAGACATGTGCTACACTTCACACGCTTTTATCAAAGGCCGGTTCTGTGTGTGCCCCAAAACCTGATCTGTCAAGAGCTGACAGAGATGAAACAAAACACAGTATTCTGTAATCGCTGCTGAAGAATTTAAATTCAATTTTTTTTAAACTACACAAGTATTTCAAATAGGGGCAATTTAATTGATTTAAACCTAGACCTAAACCTGAAACCCATCTTTATACTGCATTTCTTCTGTATGTGTATCTCTTATTAGTGATTATGATTCCCTGAACGAAGAAGACTCTGCTAAAAATGTCCAGCTGGCATTTGACACAGTGGAAAAGGAGTTTGGCATCAAGGCGTTCACTACGGGCAAGGAGCTAGCATCCGGCCAAGAGCCAGACAAGAACAGCATGGTGACCTATCTGTCCAAGTTCTACGAGCTCTTCAAGGGAACGCCTCTGCCATCCTCAGGTACACACTGTTATAATAATTAATTATAATTAATCAATTTGTATAGCGCTTTTTACAATGGTACATTGTCTCAAAGCAGCTTTACAGAAATATCATTTTTACATTTACAAGCGACTTACAAATGAGATCACATTCACACACCAATGGGAGCAGAGCTGCATGCAAGGTGCTAGCTTGCCATCGGGGGCACCTTAGGGTTCAGTGTCTTGCCCAAGGACACTTCGGCATGGGATCACCCGGGCCGGGATTCAAACCACCAACCCTACGATTAGTGGACAACCCGCTCTACCGACTGAGCCACAGCCACCCTATCTCTCATGAGCAGATTATTTACATGCAAGGTCAAAATGGTGACCTTTGTCCTCCAGTGGGTGGAATACATTAAGAGATACGTGCACCTTCTCCTGGTTCATTCTTGACTAAGGTGCATATATCATACCTTATGTACACACTAGTGAGCAACAAAGCAACAGGCTAAACATTTCTTAGACCAATCCAAGAATCAAGAGCCATGAATTCCTGTTGTTATAGAAATGGTACACCTTCTGACCAGAATCGATCGTTCACCAATGCTGTGGTGTAAACAAAACATAAAACTGGTGGTGGTGAGAATTGTAGCGACTGTATATTTTATAACTAGCCAACTTATAGAGCTTTAAACAGAAGGACACGCCACGCCTAGAAGAAACAACACCAGTAGTTGCCACACATCTAGAAGAAAAAAAAACTGGAAGTGGCATTGTCATGTGATCACAGGATTCAAACTAATGAGGTGTTTTCGTATAGAGAGCTATAAATGAATTGTTTATGTCAGGTAGTCTGCTGTGAGAGGAATGCACCTTCACCACCGTCCAGGTTACTTCACTAGAGATAAGGTGATTACATATCTACAGAGATGATCTGTGCTTCAGTGTAAGTCAGATATTTACTCACACGCCCCATTGTTGGAAATCTATCAGCTCAGATGACGCACGTCTCCAGAATCACTGTAATACTGTAACGCATACGTTTAGATGACATGGTATCATTGGTTCCATTAAAGCTTGCCAGGAAAAAAAAAAGAAAGCAAAAACGTATTTATTAGTGGGCAATTAAAGAGAAAAGCAGATGTGCTCACCCCTGCATTTCTTTGCTTTCCGTTCAGTATGCTAACGTTTCAGTAAATTTGATTAAGAAAAGGCTCAGTCCATTTGCTGTTAACTGCCTGTGTCTTACTCAAGCTTGGAAATCTTTTTTGTTGTTTTTATTTCAGATTCGAGAAGAGAAACCCGAGGAAATAATGAGGAATGCACTGAAAGTCCTTCCCAACATGTTTACAGATCAATGAGCTTCACACAGCCTCGAAAACGAATCCCAAAGGTAGGACACATCGGCGTCACCGGCTTCATCTCCCTTCAAACACATTTCGTTCCAGGTTACGTTGGGCTGGACCTCACAGCTCCTTCCATCTCCATCCAGATCACCAGATGATGTCCTTTGAAGATAGTAAAGCAGTTTTTTTTTTTATCAGTGTTTCAATGCTTTTCCTTCCTTTTTATATTTCAGGATGACAAAAAGGTAGAAGATAATTATTCTTTTTACAAACGAAGACGGAGGACAGTGTGCAGTTTTTTGGAACAGGTAAATATTGTACAGTATCTTAAAAGTTGAAATACACACACCTTGTGCCGTTCATCTTGTGTTCACTCCATTGCTGTTTTGGTCACAAGTGGCCATTCATATCTAGAACTGGTTGTTGCCAGTTGCCATGGTTTCACTGGTAGTGCTTAGCTAGTGCATAAACATCTTAGCTACTTACAGAAGGTAAACAAAATCACCTATTTGACGCCTGCTTTTTTCTAGGGAATTAAATTTGTGCGAAAACCAGTCCGTACAGGATTGTTTTGTGATTGTTGGGGCCAAAAATGCTTGATTTTTAAACGGAGAAAAAAAAAAACGTTTTTTCAAAATTTGCGGTGCAATTTGTTGAGTTCTTTGTACTGTTTTTGCGCGGAATTGCTTGAATTGGCGAAATGAAATTGTTTTGGACAGTCTTGCACAGTGATATATGTTGGTAAATGAGACTTTTTAGCTGTACTCGGGTTCAAATGCGCAAATCATTTGTGTGGGCGGGGCTTAGTGGAGATTTACTCTCATTGGCTAGTGAGATTTGGATCGACAGCTCCCTGACCTGGAAGCTCCCAGACTTCAGTGGCGTGAATTGTGGAGAGCGTTCTGTGTGCAGTTCTCTGTATAATTATAGTGTTTGTACTTTTTTGTGGAAATTACGTACTTAGTCAGTATTGTAATATTAATATTAAGATTTGATGTTTGGGTAGTCTCATTCGATAATTTGTTTTCGAGATGAGCTCTCAGGATCGTCGTCCTCATCATCATCAACATCGACTTGTTCCTCGAAGCAAGCTAACAGTACTACCTACATACACTCAAAACGGGCATCAATGAGGTCTGCTACTTCATGCCAAGCTTTATATTTCTTCATAATGTCTCTATTTAGATTTATTGAGATAAATGAGATAACTACATGTACCGTATTTTCTGATTATAAGGCGCAGTCTCAATTACGGGGTCTATTTCTATACTTGACCAATACATAAGGCGCACCGTGTTATAAGGCGCGTGCTAAAACATACGGTTGTTACGCCTCAGACAGAGATGGCACCCCAGCATGAACTAACTCTAGACACGTGACCTATTGCTTTGGATTCTGTTGGATTCGGTGATATATCCCAGCTGTGTCATGTTTGGTTTGATTATGTTGGGTATTTAAACCCCTCGGGGCTAAGAGCACATTGCGCGTTATTGTTCTTTGTTTGAAGGTCTGTCTGTTTGCCGAATGAAGCCAGTAGGGTTAGCCTTAGCCGAAGCCAGTATGGTTAGCCTTAGCCGGGGATGCTAAGCGGTGCTTGTTTGTTTGTTTGTTCTTAAATAAAGACGGTTCTCCTGCACTTATTTAAACCCCTTGGGGCTAAGAGCACATTGCGCGTTATTGTTCTTTGTTTGAAGGTATGTCTGTTTGCCGAATGAAGCCAGTATGGTTAGCCTTAGCTGAAGCCAGTATGCTTAGCCTTAGCTGAAGCCAGTAGGGTTAGCCTTAGCCGAAGCCAGTATGGTTAGCCTTAGCCGGGGATGCTAAGCAGTACTTGTTTGTTTGTTTTGTTCTTAAATAAAGACGGTTCTCCTGCACTTATTTAAACCCCTTGGGGCTAAGAGCACATTGCGCGTTATTGTTCTTTGTTTGAAGGTATGTCTGTTTGCCGAATGAAGCCAGTATGGTTAGCCTTAGCCGGGGATGCTAAACGGTGCTTGTTTGTTTTTGTTCTTAAATAAAGACGGTTCTCCTGCACTTACTTATTGCCTCCAACTTCGTGACAACGGTCTACAAAAAAAAAGGTAACGGAAGCAAAACAGTGAGTTAAGTTGGACTTTATTCAACAAATGTTGTTTTGCTGCATACCGGTAGTATACCTAACGGAGGCGTGGTGGAGGTAAGCGTACATACTGTACGTATTACGTCCCTGTGTCAGCGGGAAATCGTCCGACCGTCAATCAAGTGGAGCGTTTACCAAAGTCGCACATTTTTACAGATTTTGGAACTCAGTCCACACATAAAGTGCAACGGATTATTAGGCGCACGGCAGATTTTTGAGAAAATTCAAGGCTTTTAGGTGCACGTTATAGTGCGGAAAATACGGTATTTGTTAATCGTAGCAAATGTTCTTTTGTCGCTTGTTGCTGAAATCGCAGTACCATGTCTTGCACATATACATAGAAAATGCCTAGTGAGAACATAAGGTCACTCCAGTGTGTACTTGCCACATTGCTTTGCTTCTCATTTGCATAATGTTAAACTCCACCCACATTGTGTCTCACTGAAAATGAATCTCTTCCAGCTTCTTCCAGCATTATTAATACTGGGTTAGTGATGAAGTTTACAGTAATTGGTTTACCCCAGAACTTATTGTTGTCTTGTCCCTTTTTTGGTCAGCCAAACAACCTCTCCAGTCAAAACACAGCACCTGAGAGGCAGGAGCTGAAAGAGAATAAAGTCAAATTCATGGCTTCTCAGCTACTGGCAAAGTTTGAGGAGAGCACTCCAAGCTGCACGCTGCGTAGACAGGTAAAGTCCAACTATCACTCGTGAATCCACTTTTTCAACATAACTATTCTTTTAAGAAATCTAAGGTTATTCAGGTGAAATTTTGGAAGGGTTTGGTTACATAAAATTCCTCAGTCTGAAAGATCAGCAACTAACATGACTGAATGCCGACAATTATCATTTAATGCGCAAGCATTAGTGGTTAATCTATGGCTATAAATAAGACAGTACTAAGTGTTTTGTGTCGTAGTGGCACGTCATTTCACCAGGTTTGGTGCCATGGTTTTTTATTTGACGTATGTACTATATCTTTCTCTATACAGTCTTTAAACTATCTGTAGACGATGAAATACAGACAGTTTTATTGCCTCTGATACGGTATTTCAAATACTCTGTTTGGTCCGCTGAAATATTTTTCTGTGTCCCGTCCACCAATTGATGACCCTTGAACTAAAGATTTTGCGCACTTTTTCCTGGAAAACCACTTTGCCTTTGTTTTATCTCCAACTGTGAAGCTGTGCTCTCTTCTGTAGTAAATTCCTCTCCAGTAACGTTTCTTTTCTCCTGTTAACCACATCGGCTTTCTCTTTTTGACACCGCCTCTGAATGAACAATCTCAGCTTAGCACAAATTTTCGGAGCCTTCCGAGACCTCCATCACTCGATCCAACAGCTCTCCCACTCTTCGTAAACCCCAGGAAGAAAACCCCACCACCTGCACCTCCTAAAAAACAGGTAGATCTTCCAAAATCAGTCATACAGTCAGTCGGCTCCAAAAAGTCTGAGGGCATTAGTGAAAACACTTTGTTTTGCATTATTTTCTAATTTAATAGAGCAATTAGCATTACAAATGATAGTTTTGACAATACATTTAGCAGACGCTTTTATCCAAAGCGACTTACAAATGAGACACACTCACACACCAATGGTAGCAGAGCTGCATGCAAGGTGCTAGCTTGCCATCGGGGGCAACTTAGGGTTCAGTGTCTTGCCCAAGGACACTTCGGCATGGGATCACCCGGGCCGGGATTCGAACCACCGACCCTACGATTAGTGGATTAGTGGACAACCCGCTCTACCAACTGAGACACAGCCGCCCCACAATACTTTGAGTATACTTTGAGCTTCTTAGCATTTGTTTTGTCCCCTTTTTGCATTAATGACCGCGTGGACTCCATACGTTTGTGTAAAACCTTATGATCAGTTTTAGATCCCATCCATCCGTGTATCGCCTGAACACGTGCTTCAACAGAAGAGAATAGGCATAAGATAAATCTGACCTTTTGTACAAAGCAGTTTAAATGGTCAGTATCACACATTTAAATAGGAACCTAGAAATAGTACACAATCTTGAATATTAAACATATTGAATATTTGCTTCTCTTTCAAAATTATAAAACATTCTGTTTATTTACAATTTTCAGTGTGGTCTCAGACTTTTGGACCCCACTGTACATTCACAGAGTAAATGACTCATACAGATATCTGAGTCCACCTGTGTGTTTACAGATCCAACTATCAGCCTGCTCAGCTCCTCTCCTCCCCTTTCCCTTTAACATCCCTCGGCATGATTGCCAAAATCTCACCCACCCTCCTCGCACTCCACGCTCACACGCTAAGCCTACCGACACACACTGGCAACCCACATCAGAGTCAGAGAAACCTGATGCAGACCACGGTGCATCCTGTCACTCTGCCATACTGACCATGAGAGCAATGCTGCAGCGTCTGCAGCGAGTGGAGGAAAAGATCATCCAGGTGATCGCCTCGTCTTTCCCCTCTTTCTCTCCTCTTCTCCTCCCTTTTTTTTTTATCTTACTCCATTGCTCCGTCACGTAATATTTAACATGCTGAATGTTTCCTTCAAATGTTCTCCTTTGTTCTCCTGCCGTTCTGTTTTTCTGTCCCCGACCCGCTGCAGAGGAAAGCGCAGACAGAAAACACTAGAGAGTTCCGTAGAAAAAGCATAAAGGAGAAAGCCGTCCACTTGAGCTCTCTGTTCTCTGGTAACGTCATACCACTTCAGGTGACTATCACATTGTTTGGTCTTCTCAATTACTCAGCCAGCCGCATGTTTCCAGTGGATGGTTTGCACAAACGATGATTAAATGGAGTTTAGAGCTAATTAATGGTTCGTTGATCTACCGTGCATTTTAGTTTTTGTACCGCGTAACAAACCCGGGATTATAACTTGAACCTCTGGTTGAACCACAGTAGTGTTTATCTAACCTCAGAGGTCTTTGATGCATTCATAAGTAATGAAGTAACAGGGTTTAAGTCTAATTTGGCAATAAAAGGAATAACTATAATTCATTTACAACTTAATTGCAATCAATCAGTTTTTTTTTTTAAATAACGAGTAAAATTGGGTACATCTGAAGGTAATAGATCAACCTATTTATGATTTAAGATTAATCTTTGTTGGTGCAACCCGGTCTGTGTTTTTCTCATGGACGCATGCATGTCGGTCAACTAAGGACATGATCACTCATTTTTCGTCTCCTGTTTTATTTTAATTCGGTAAGTAAATAAATGCCCATGCACGTCACAGCTTGCATGTTCCTTTCAACAGCATCATGCCCTGTTTTTATTACAAATCATTAAAATAAATGTGCTCGGCTTGTTCCATTAAGTGCTTTATTGAGAAGAACCTGGAAAAGCAGATAAAAAACCCATAGCAAATTGGGTGTTGTAAAGTCTGAGCACTCAGAGACCCTTTTGGGCTTCAGGCTTGACTGAGGATGGAAGCGCTGACTCCACTGCCTCTGCTATTGGGCTTTACTGTTTTATTACACACACGAGGGAAAGACATTAATGTCCATGACTAAATCAGACATGGGCTTTCAAAGCAGGAGTGAGGTGTTATATTGCTACAGTGGTAATATTTAAATTTTGTACGTTTTAATCGCAAAATATGCTTTTTCCAATTTCTGAACTTTTTCCAATCGTACTTCTGTTCGAACAGCTGGTGATGATATGACCCCCGAATGTTTCTGATCTGATTCAAACATCCTG
>JAFFST010052425.1:182134-192739 GCA_022414735.1 Noturus placidus
AAGAGAGAGATATATATATATATATATATATATATATATGTGTGTGTGTGTGTGTATATATATATATATATATATAAATAAATTATATATTATATATGTATATCTATCTATCTATCGATATACAGGTATATATGTGTGAGTGTATGTGTGTGTGTGTGTGTATATATATGTGTATATATATATATTATATATATATATATATATATATATGTATATATATATGTATATCTATCTATCTATCTATCTATCTATCTATCTATCTATCTATCTATCTATCTATCTATCTATCTATCGATATGTGTGTGTGTGTGTGTGTGTGTGTGTGTGTGTGTGTATCGGTGTCTCTATTTGGATTCACATTAAAAAAAATTTAACCCTATGCCTCCAGAAACACTGACAAACACTAGTTCATTGGTCCACAATAAACATAGTCTTGGCTTTAGATCAGTTCGAGTTTAGTCTCTAGAGAAGTGCAGATTTATTTAATCATTCTTGCAGAGAAATTATTTTTGTTTGTGTCTGCCTGTAATATTTTTAAAACCAATTTAATTGGTTCTGTTTTCTAAAAGATAAAACACTGTTTAATTGTAACCACTGCGACCCTGACCAGACCGTCACTAAAGACTGCAACACATTCATATTTTGTTTTTTGTTGGGTTTTTTTGTTTGTTTTTTTTTTTGCTAGTTCATGTTGATGAATGTAGCCTTTGTTTGTCCCTCAAGCTTCATACTTGTACCTTTCATGCTCGCACGGCTTTCAGCTTATTTGTTCTTTTTTTGTGTTCAACTTTTTTGTACGGTCCCACGGGATCCCAGTCCCAATGCACACTACTCTCAAATAGAGAAATCCTTTCTGGCAAGTTTTCATAAAAATGAATAGTGTGCCTTATTCGTGTCTGTATTTGTATTCAGTTAGAACACATTATTTGTTCAATCGTATACACTATAGCATAGCTTATAATCGTATACACTTGTAATCCTATACATTATTCGTATTTACATTTATTTATTTAGCAGATGCTTTTATCTAAATCGACTTACAAATGAGAAAGATACAAGCAAAGCGATATGTCGAGCAGAGAACAATAGAAGTAGTGCTACTATACAAGGTCCATTAATTGAGTTCTAGAAGAAGCGAAGTGCAGAGAGTAGAGGTGTGTGTACTACTACTAAACTACTAAACGGAGGTCACTAATCGAGCGCAGATTGCATGAGGGAACGTAAACCTTCAGGAGAGAGTTGAGGTAGGAGGGTGCTGTTCCAGACAAGGTCTTGTAGGTGAGCATCAAGGCCTTGAATTTGATGCGGGTGGCTACAGGAAGCCAGTGGAGGGAGATGAAGAGGGGCGTGACATGGGTTTTCTTGGGCTGGTTGAAGACAAGGCGTGCTGCAGCATTCTGAATCATCTGCAGAGGTCTGATGGAGCTGGCTGTGAGGCCCGAAAGTAGTGAGTTGCAGTAGTCCAGTTTTGAGATGACAAGAGTCTGGACTAGTATCTGTGTAGCCTGTTCGGTGAGGTAGGGTCTGATTTTATTGATGTTGTACAGGATGAATCTACAGGGCTGTGCAGTTGTTGAGATGTGGTCTGTAAAGGTCAAGCTGTCACCAAGAGTCACCCCAAGGTTCCTGGCTGTTCTAGTTGGCTTGAGTGTGGTTGCGCCGAGCTGTACAGTGAGGTTGTGGTTGATTGAGGGACAGGCTGGGATGACGAGAAGCTCAGATTTAGCCAGGTTGAGCTTAAGGTGGTGTTCCCTCATCCAGGCTGAGATGTCCGACAGGCAAGCTGAGATGCGTGCATAGACAGATGGATCATCAGGCTGGAAGGACAAATAGAGCTGGGTGTCATCAGCATAGCAATGACATGAGAAGCCATGAGACTCGATCACCTGCCCTAAAGATGTAGTGTAGATAGAAAAGAGAAATGGACCCAGAACTGACCCCTGTGGAACGCCAGTTGTGAGTTGCTGAATTTCAGAATTACCTCCCCTCCATGATACCTTGAAGGATCTGTCAGAGAGATAGGATTCCACCCAGCGCAGAACCGTTCCAGTGTTGCCCAGGCTGGAGACAGTTGACAGAAGGATCTGATGGTTCACAGTGTCGAAAGCAGCAGAGAGGTCAAGCAGGATGAGGACAGATGCTCTAGAGGTTGCTCTTGCTAGTCGTAAGGATTCAGTGACAGAAAGCAGAGCAGTCTCCGTGGAGTTATTGCTCTTGAAGCCAGACTGCTTGGTGTCCAGGAGATTGTTCTTTGTGAGAAAATTGAAGAGTTGATTAAAAACGGCTCTTTCAAGAGTTTTGGTAAGAAAAGGGAGGAGGGAGACAGGTCTGTAGTTGTCAACTACAGCAGGGTTATGTGATGGTTTTTTAAGCAGTGGTGTAACCCGGGCCTGCTTAAATGAGGTAGGGTATGTGCCAGTAGAGAGGGACGTGTAAAAGGTGTGTGAGTGCAGGTAATAGTGTGGGAGAGACGGACTGAAGAAGGTGAGAAGGGATATGGTCAAGAGGACAGGTTGTGGGACGGATAGAGAGGAGGAGTTTAGAGACTTCAGTCTCTGAGAGGGGAGAGAAGGAAGTCAGTTGGGAGTTACATGAAGATGGAGCTGGTCTATGTATGTCTGGGGTTCAGAACTGGTTCCTGATTGATTTTTTTACGTTCCTACTATTATTGATGATGTCCCTGTGATTTGTGGGGTTTCCTTCCCGTACTCCGGTTTCCTCTGCAGTCCAAAGACATGCTGATTGATATTTCCAAATTGTCTGTAGTGTGTGAATGGGTGTGTGTGTGTGTGTATGTGTGTGATTGTGTCCTGCGATGAGTTGGCACCCCTTCCAGGGTTTCCTCCGCCTCGTGCCCCAAGTCCCCTGGGATAGGCTCTAGGCTCCCCGTGATACACTTCAAACATTCAAACCAAAACTACATTTTTCAGCCATTAGGATTCCTTGAAGAGAATTTCACTTGAAGTAGTACAGCATTTCTAGTCTACTCTCTAAGGCCTTTCCATGGTCACATTTTTTATTCTGTGTTATTATGCGTTTACGTGTGGCTTTCTTGCAATTACTATAGAGGAAGCGGTTCGCGAGTGGTTGCGTGCTTTTCCAGACATTCCCGTCCCAGTCTCTGTATGAGGGAAACGGCTAGTTTTGTTCATCGATCAGCCAAAAAGAAATCAAACCTATCACTACTTCAATCCTATTCTAATCTTACTAGTACTTTTACATGTCTCCTAAACACCAAGTTGCTCCTCCTAAGTTATATAACGTTATATTTGCTTAATCATTTTGCTACCATACAGTAAGACCTAGGATTTGGAAATATAGAAAGAATATTAGCGTACCATGTAAAAAAAAAAAAATAATAAACAATGTAAACATTTTTAAACCATGAAGAACATGTGGTATGTGTGTTTAAAGAAGATCCAAGTTTTTAATATTTTTTGATTTACTAAGTTTGATTTTCATGTCGGATGGTGGAATTATTACAGAGTATAGCGAGAATGATTGACGATTATCTCTTACACTTTTACATCATAGGATTTAGATTAGCAATAACGAACAGATAACCAGAGACAGCTTGTATTCTCATTATACACAGAAATATACACATTGGACAGTACGATGTAATTGTTTACTTCAAGGACACAAGAGCAATGCTGGGATTTGAACTCTCAACCTCCTGGGTCAGTAGCATGAACTGCTGGGCCACCACTGCCCTCAAACCATGCTGCCCTTTGCCCCAGCTTGACACCAAGTCTTGTACCGGATCTATTAGGTCCAAGTCTGGTATTATCAGAACGTAAATACACACCAGACATGGGTGTTTGTTTGTTTTTTGGCATGCTTGTGTCAGGCTTTTTATGTATGGTCTGTCTTTCTCGATCCTACTATTCGTCCTACTTTCTCTGTCTCTCCATCCCCTCAGTCCATTTCCGATGCGAATTCTAGCCTATACAAAACTGATAATGTTTCTCTTGATCGTTTTTTCATCACGTTCCGACTGTCCGAGTGTTTCTCTTCATTTCTGTCTGTTTTCTTTCGAAACGCACGAATCACAACAGCCTGAGGTACAGCCTTCTAATATAGACATTCAGGGAGACTCACTGAATGGCTCACATATGGTAGGTGTCCTCTAACTACATCACAGCTCTTTTTTTGTTCTTCTAATATGTATTTGATCTATTATTTATCAGGTCTAGTGGCTGCTCCTTTAACACGTAGGGCTGTATTTTCATCCCAAGTATAATTAGCTGCTTAACAACAGTATTTTTATTTAGTATTTTTTTCCCTGTTTGTGCGGAGTTGTAAATAAAAACAAAGCAATTGTGACGTGTAAAATCCAAGATTCAATGGTACTTATGGGATTTTTTTTATCTGTCTACAAGCACTACAGTTCCAGTCTCGTTTTTAAAACCCAGGTTTCGTGTCTTGGTTACTCGTAACACAGGAGCAAACCACTCAGCCAGACTATATTTCTGTAAAGCCTTTTAATTACAGAAGAAAAAACTAGGGCGTGTGCTGTTATAAGACAATAAACAACAACAACAGGGGTGGTGTACTCCATTACCAAAGTGTTTTATTCCTCTTATACCACAGAAATGTGGTGACAATCACAGTCTTCGAATGTATTAATGAACGACACATACTTTGTAACAGATTATAGTTGCATTTCTGGACATTTTGGAAAGAGAAAAGAATTGCATCATCGAACTACCTAGAAAATACAAATTGCAACGACTTTCCTTGTGTTGGAAGAGAGCTTTACATTTAAAAACTGTTCCTAAGCACGGACACGGGTGATTCCTTTCCATCCATCCATCCATCCATCTATCCATCTTCAACCGCTTACTCCTTTTCAGGGTCACGGGGGAACCTGGAGCCTATCCCAGGGAGCATCGGGCACAAGGCGGGGTACACCCTGGACAGAGTGCCAGTCCATCGCAGGGCACAATCACATACACACTCGCACACACATTCATACATTACGGACACTTTTAGACACACCAATCAGCCTACCATGCATGTGTTTGGACTGGGGGGTGATTCCTTTCCTCAACCTTAAACAAAGCTTGACCATATCAACAATTATTCGTTTTTATTTGATTAAAGAACAGCACATATTTTAACGTTTATCCATATAACGGCGTCCATTATACAAGTGAACGAATTGTTACTATAGAAACAATAATGTATTGCAAGCACATGACTAGAAACCTGTGTTTTGAACGATACACTAGCTGGCATTGAGAATTCACTACCGCTGTGGTGTAATCTCTCGTAACCTGTTTATGATTTGATTTGTGTCCTTGAAGTGGCCGAGAGGAGATGATTCGATTGGATATCACAGCAGTACATCTAATCTTGATGATGTATTCATTTGAACCCAGAAGATTTTTTTTTTTTTAACATCTGCGGTTCTCTGTAACACATTTACCACCTGCCTTATGCCGTATTTTTACGTATGTGCCCTGGTCATGAAAACAATATAAAAATGTATTCATTTATGCATGACCGCATGAGCTGCTTTATTATTGTATGGAAGGTTTTCTGATTTTTAAAAGACGTCACTGTTTCCATTCCGAATTTTCTTGTCATTTGTGGTTATAGTTAAGGAATAATAGGAGCACTGCGAATCTCGGAAAAGAAACAGAGATGCCTCAGTCGAAAGGAGATAAAAATATTAAGACGTTTATGAAGGTATAATTTTATGTCTCTGTGTGTGTGGTTCTTTGTTATTTATTTATTTATTTATTTAAAACTTTTTGTGTACTAACGACTTGAAATGAGTCCTTTTTTTTTTTTGTCAATTAATCAGCCTTGCTAATAAATAGTGAACAGTGCCTGGCCTTCGTTATAAATATTACATAATGCACTAGTGTTTAAAACAAAAAAGGCTAGATCCACTAGATCAGTAAATAGTCGTTGACTTCACTGTGCTTCCTCTGCGTACTTCTCTATCTGCAATCTGCTTTTAACAGACCGCAATCAGTCTTCCTCATTCCAGTTCGCTTTTACCTCCATCACAATGCTCTGCTACATCCTCCTGTTCATTCCCATCCAGGTAGTTTCTCTGTTCTCCATCGTCAATGTTTCACATTGTGTGTCCTTTCTCTCTGTGATAACCATCCATCCATCCATCCATCTTCAACCGCTTACTCCTTTAACAGGGTCGCGGGGAACCTGGAGCCTATCCCAGGGAGCATCGGGCACAAGGCAGGGTACACCCTGGACAGGGTGCCAGTCCATCACAGGGCACAATCACATACACACTCACACACCTGGGGGAGGAAACCGGAGTACCCGGAGGAGACCCCCGACACACGGGGAGAACATGCAAACTCCGCACACACATGGCCCTGGCGGGACTCGAACCCCGGACCCTGGAGGTGTGAGGCGGACGTGCTAACCACCGTGCGCCCCCTCTGTGATAACATTTGAATCAAATCTTTTATTAACCTGGTTCCATTAACCGTTTCCATTTCGCCTTTGGCCTTCTTTTGTCATTTGTCTATTTCTAAAACCAGCAAACCTCAGCACTTAGGGATGCTGCTTTCTAAAAGAGATACTAAAGGAGAAACACAGAATAACTCACACGTCGTGAGTTTTTATTTCTATCTTCTGTATATAGGATGTACAATTTCTAGACTTTTAGTTTAGCATCACCAGAGTTATGACTCAATTTGACGGACAGAAGAAAACAAAACAAGTGCCACAGTCTAAGCAGGTACACCATATGGTCAAACTGTTGCTACAAAGATGGAAGCACAATTGTATAGGATGTCTTTGTATGCTGTAGCATTATGATTTCCCTTCACTGGAACTAAGGGGCCCGGACCTGTCCTAGCATGACAATGCCCTTGTGCACAAAGCGAGCTCCTTGAAGACATGGTTTGCCAAGGTTGGTCGAGAAGACCTTGAGTGGCCTGCACAGAGCCCTGACCTCAACCCCAATGAACAGCTTTGGAAAGCTGACTGCACCCCTGGCCTCCTCAGTCAACATCAGTGCCTGACCTCACTCATGCTCTTGTAGCTGAATGGACACATACCTACTCCCATGCTCCAAAAGCTAGTGGAAAGCCTTCCAGGAGAGTAGAGGTTTTTATAACAGCAAAGGAGGACTAAATTTGGAAGGGGATGTTTAATAAGCACACATGAGTATGATGGTCAGATGTCCATAACCTTTTGGCCATATAGTGTATCTGAAGATGCCTGTTTTTCCATAATCTCAAGTGCATGTTAATCAGAGGCTATGCTTGGTTTGATGCTTATTGTGCATGGTTCTGTGTTATTGAGGTGAATCTTGGCTCTGGCGGCTCTCTATTGTGGGACAGTCTGCTCCACCCTTGTAGTTTGGGTAATTAGACCAAACCAGAGGAGCACACAGCGGGCTCTGAAACATTTGGCTGACCGCAATGAGAACGGAGAACACATTTCTCACAGTCCACTCCTCCCCTACCAGATGTCTGACCTGAAATGCTTTTCATTTGCCTGTTTTATCTTTCGGCCTGCTGGGAGATCCAGCTACCGTACAAAATCGAGGTGCTCATTACATAACTGACCCTCAGTAAAGAAAGTTCTGCTGTGAAATA
Organism: Noturus placidus; assembly: GCA_022414735.1. NCBI lineage: Eukaryota > Metazoa > Chordata > Actinopteri > Siluriformes > Ictaluridae > Noturus > Noturus placidus. The sequence goes on from JAFFST010052425.1 coordinate 189,721, forward strand.
CTCCAAATATTTCAAATACTACAGGAATGCTGAGTAACACTCTTTGTTTATTGAGGGACATGCAGTCTGTCTTTTTGGAGACCTGTACCACATAAATATGCAACTGTCAAACATTGCATGGTGCAAATACAGAACTAGTGATGTGTATTGTCTGGTGTGGTTTATTTTTATTTATTTATTTATTTTTTTGCTCACACATTTCTTCCACCTTCTTCAAATGTCTTTCTTTCTTCCCACTGTCGATTCTCTTCCTCCTGCCTTTTCCTGCCATGTGCCTGTTAGCGCACTGTTGGCAAGGTGTCTCTGGGGGTAGAAGCTCGGGCCGAGACGCTGCTTAATCTCTATGAGAACGATCACAGGCCCAAAGACGCCTGTTTAACGTCACCGGTAAGACACATAGTGTACAGAGCTAAAGTAATACTGAAAGCCTTGGAGGGTGCTATTTTGTTCTATTGTATACTCATATATGGCTTGAATGATGTTAAAGTTCTCTATTTTAATTTACCGTATTTTCCGCACTATACGGCGCAGTCTCAACTACAGGGTCTATTTCTGTACTTGACCAATACATAAGGCGCACCGTGTTATAAGGCGCATACGGTTGCTACGCCAACCAAAGTCGCACAACATTTTTACAGTTTTTGGAACACATAAGGCGCACCGGATGATTAGGCGCACGGCCGATTTTTGAGAAAATTTAAGGTGCGCCTTATAGTGCGGAAAATACGGTATATTACAATGATTTACGATATATGTATTATTTATGTGCACGCTAACTGTGGGGTTTTATTTTTTGTTTATTTTTTTAATTATTCAGTATACACATATAAGATGAGGGCTCATTGAATCGTTTCACGAGTAAGATGATGTAAATCATATGCCATCACACTCACCCAATCGCAATGCAATTGAACACCCGTGGGAGATTTTCAAGCTCCATGTTAGACAGCGCTCTCCATCTCCATCATTATAACACCAACTGAGGCATTATCTTTTATATTAATGATGTTCATTGTTCCTGTAATGTCCCACAGACTAGAATCGAGGCACATCGAAGAGGTTCTGGTGACTCAACACCTTATTAAGATTAACAGTAGTGTCGTTTATGTTTTTTTGGGGGGTTTTTTTGCTCAGACAAAAAAAGTTATCGACTATTTGGCCACCAATTGACAGTCTGACGTTCCGTGAGCCATCTGTCATGCGTCTGTACTGGCTAATGAGGTTTATTCAAAAACCAAAAACAATAATGAGGTCTTATTTCACTATGGCAGTGATAGTCTATGTGCGTATAGTGTTTATGCGTTGTATTTAATTTTGTCTAGTGTGACTCAGTGGCTAAACTTTGTCACATGGACCCTGTGCAAGAATTCCTTTTGGGCCATACTACGCGGACTTTCTAAACAAAGTACTTGCATGAGCATACTCCTACACCCTTAATCTTTCATCAGTATCATTATACTAGTCTCCTCCGGCGTAACATCCAGCACTATCATAGCAAAACAGAAAACATTCATGGCTACTAAGCGACAGATCATGCAAACAAACACACATAAGCCCTTATTTGCAACCGCTGCACTATTTTGGCATGGGAACACTGTGAACTTACGGTAATAGCACAGAAATACAGCTTCCATCAAATCATTTTGGCTGGAACTAGCCTCACTAGACAACCACTCTGCCAAGGATAAAGCAGTTACTGAAAAGTGAGTGAGAGTGAAGAGCCTCACTAGCCATCTCAAAGACCACAATATTATAATATACAATATACAAATGATAGCTGCTATAACACTAGTCCTGAACAAGCTATGAGTGACGTTGCTAAACAAACAGTGCATTTAAATGGGAGGAGAGTTCAAACACCATTCTGACAGTGCCGGCATTTCTACCTCTGGGGGTTTGGGTCTTGTTTCCTGGGGCATAGTGATGGGGTTTATATTTAATAATTCGGGCGGCTGTGGCTCAGTCGGTAGAGCGGGTTGTCCACTAATCCACTAACCGTGGGGTTGGCGGTTCGAATCCCGGCCCGGGTGATCCCATGCCGAAGTGTCCTTGGGCAAGACACTGAACCCTAAGTTGCCCCCAATGGCAAGCTAGCACCTTGCATGCAGCTCTGCTACCATTGGTGTGTGAATGTGCTCTCATTAGTAAGTCGCTTGTAAATGTAAAAATGATATTTCTGTAAAGCTGCTTTGAGACAATGTACGATTGTAAAAAGCGCTATACAAATTGATAAATTATTAATTATTATTATAAATATGCTAGTGCACCAGCTGCACCGTAGGTGTGAACAGGTCCCAGTATCACATATCTATAATGTATAGACATATAACTAGGAACCCACTAATCTACTATTTTTGGTACTCTGCATTCAGGATTTAACCGAATATGAATACGTTATTCAGATTGAACAGATTTTTTTTTTCCAAAAGCCTGCCAGAAAGGTTCACAAAGCATCTGGTTAAGCTCTTTATCGAGACTAGGATTAGCATGAACATCCTTACTAACTGCCTAGTGGTTCAAATGAGGCTGCGCGTCTGTTCATAATTTCTGAAAAACAGAACCAATTAAATTTGTTAGAATATATCACAGGCAGGTACGAACGAATATATTAACTGTATCGGCAGGATAAAAAAAAAAGAAACAATTACGGACTTGATTGATGAGGTGAGGAGAGTTCAAACACCATTCTGACAGTGCCGGCATTTCTACCTCTGGGGGTTTGGGCATTGTTTCCTGGCGCATAGTGATGGGGTTTATATTTAATAATTCGGGCGGATGTGGCTCAGGTGGTAGAGCGGGTTGTCCAATAATCATAGGGTTAGTGGTTCACATGAGTCTTTGCATGGCAGCTCTTCTACCATTGGTGTGTGTGTGTGTGAATGGGTTGAATGAGAACCACTGAAAAGCGCCTTGTTAAAAAAGCGCTATAGACAGTACATTTACATTTATCAGATGCTTTTATCCAAAGCGACTTACAAATGAGACACACTCACACACCAATGGTAGCAGAGCTTCCATG
>JAFFST010052429.1:18325-31925 GCA_022414735.1 Noturus placidus
CATGATGGTTTTCAACTTTAATAATAAACACCTTCATTTACAAATTGCATTTTGTGTTTACTTGTGTTGTCCTTGACTATTGTTTAAATTGGTTTGATGTTCCGAAACACTTAAGTGTGACAAACATGCAAAGGAACAGGAAATGAGGAAGGGGGCAAACACTTTTTCACACCACTGTATACCATTTTATTACCATCAACAAAGACAAATCTTCTTCAGCTCTTGTTAGTCGAGGTGTACCTCAAGGCTCTCTACTTGGCCCTCTATTTTTCAAACTCTACATGTTTCCCATCCTGCCTATATGTCATATTTTGCTCTAGAAGGGTGGACAGTAAACCTGATTTGCTGATATATATATATATATATATATATATATATATATATATATATATATATATAGTGCCCTCCACTAATATTGCACCCTTGGTAAATATGAGCAAAGAAGGCTGTGAAGAATTGTCTTTATTGTTTCACCCTTTTGATACTTTGTTCAAATTCACAAAGATTCCAAACTCTCATGGATATCAAACAATTGCAAACACAACACAGGTTTATAGAAAAAATAAAAGTTCATGTAATCTAATCAGTTTTTCTGATGATGCAGTAATGTAACGGATTACATTTAAAATGGATAGAATTTGATTACAATTACTGATGTCAATACAATTATGTTACTTGCGTTACAAATTTAATGTTAGGAAAACAATATTAAGTAAAATACATTTTTAAAATAAATCACGTTCTGCTCTGATGATGTTTAGCCTCGAATAATTCTCCACTTGGAGTGGTTCGTCACTTCGTAACTGAATGTCTGTAAATTTATATCTTCAGGGAACGGAGGCGAGACCAATCAGAGAGGGATCATATATATATATATATATGGTAAAGGGGTTGAAACTGAAAGAGTAACATCCTCTGATGCTGAGCAGGAAAACAAGGTGTGGAAATATCTATATGAGTTCCAGTTTACGTGAACATGATAAGAGCATCGCATAAGGAATGATAACGTACTTTGCATGATGCTGTAGCAGCTAAACCCATACAGTGATAGCTTAGTAGTGCCTCTCCTTGGCTAATTACACCAAACTAGACTAGTTAGAAAAGTTGTATATTTTATCGGCCTGCTATTCCTACAAACCGTGATAACACCTGAGGCAGGTGTAATACTACTACTACTACTACTACTACTACTACTACTACTACTACTACTACTACTACTACTAATAATAATAATAATAATGATAATACTATTGTGGATTAAAATGAAGATGTGGATGAGAGAGAGAAAGAGAGAGAGAGAGTTGAGATGCCTGACTATGTGTTCAAGAAAAGCAGAAGGACACCCTCCCTCTCAGCAAGACGAGCTCACACGCTGAGGAGTGTCTCTGGCACTCACAGCACACCTGGTCTCCATTATCTGCCCATTTCACAGGCCTGCACCCCCTGTCAGGCCGGCCTGGGAACCAGTGCAAATGCTTTCATCCTCCCATCATTAGAGCAAGCAGCCCAGGGTCAGGGCCCTGTCCTAAAGCCCTTCCCACAGCACCACACAGCAAATGATTTTGCTTAATAGAGGGAGAAATCCAATGCAGGAAAGTGATATGCATAAAGCTGGAATTAAATAATAATAATAATAATAATAATAATAATAATAATAATAAGAAGAAGAAGAAGAAGAAGAAGAAGAAGAAGAAGAAGAAGAAGAAGAAGAAGCTTTGGGACAATTATTCTATTAAAACTGCAGTTGTGGCTTGGATGTTTTTCCAGAGCTAAACTCTGTAATCAAATACAGAGCTTAGTGTTCCTACAGACACTTAGATGTGAACATTCACATGGGATGCAGGTGACAGTTAAGAAAGTTCACACTTAAAAGTGCACATGAACCAGGATTTAAATACGAGCACGGCCGTGCGATGCTGAGTGGTAGATTTACTCTGGTTATTTTGTGGGTTTATTCCACTTTAAAACACTCCTCTGTGTGATGGCTGGAGATATATGGATTCTCTCTCTCTCTCTTTCTCTCTCTCTCTCTCCCTCTCTCTCTCTCTCTCTCTCTCATACTCCTGACTTCCAATTATTCAGCTGTTAAATTGCTTTACCAGACCTCTCCAACAATCTGAGAAGTCCATTCAGTAGCATAGAAAGCAAACGGATAAAGGCCATACGTGCATGGTCTCTGCATTAGCTCTTTTTTTTTTTTTTGGATGGGGGAAAAGAAACAGCCATAATGAAGTGTAATGATCCACTCTCTTATGGCAGCATATACATCCCGTGCATAAATCTCCACAAACATCCCAGGGGTTAAAGAAGGTTTCTCTTATGCATAGAATTCACCTCTCTCTCTCTCTCTCTCTCTCTCTCCCTCTCTCTCTCTCTCTCTCTCTCTGTCTCTGTCTCTCTCTCTCTCTTTTACTCTCTCTCTCTCTCTCTCTCTCTCTCTCTCTCTCTCTCTCCTTCCTCTCTCTCGCTCTCTCTGTCTCTCCTGCTCTCTCTCTCTCTCTCTCTCTCTCTCTCTCTCTCTCTCTCTCTCTCTACCTAACATCGCTTTCAGGTCACTGAGATGAAACCTACACATCCATTTCTGTCGAAGCGATTTATTTGGTATTGGAGAAATGAGAAGCACAGGAAAAAGAGAACGAAAGACAGTCCTAGAGAGAGAGAGAGAGAAATAAAGAAAAGGGCAGCCACATTCCCTGCACATATTCTCTTCATTACCAGGGAGAGGGGGAAGCCGATCACTCAATTATTGGCTGCCATCACAGGCTAATATCCCTGCCTGTCAGGCCTGATTTTTGCTCAGTTTTGCTCAGACTCCATCTGATGGAGCTCATTTCCTGTTAAGCAGAACCAGAAGGCGCTGTGAAAACTGCGACACCTGATCCTGAAGACGGGAAATGCACCGCCAGTGGGCCAATGGTGGCCAACACACCCTCTTACACAAACACACACACACACACACACACACACACACACTATCCACGGTCCACCGGGCTTCAGACAGAAGATTGGCAAAGCTCCATGAGCTCTGTGAAGTTCAATCACAGCTCGCAAGCTGTTTATTTCATCCTCTAAAAATGTTCTTGTAGAATTGCAACAGGAACACTTCTGTGAACCTTAACATAAGATCCGCTGTATTATTTCGAGAGCATTAATCTGTCATTGTCTACAACACATTGTAACCATGGTACGACACATACGATGTGACAAGAGTCGTTTCTCAATACGCGTTCTTATGCGATCTTGCGGACCCGTTCTACACCATCTTCCACCGCCGAAGTTCAAATCCAATGCTCACGAACGCAAGTACAGAGGACGCAAGTTACCCGGATGTGTTCTCGATATCTCAAGCACACCAGATTCCCAGAAGTCATTGCAGCGGATGACAGAGACCTGAACCATGACTATAAATTTTACCGTCTTTGTAACGACAATAATCTGAATATGCATCTGAAATTATTTTGATGTATGATTTCGATTGAGATATATATGAGCTTGACGAAAAGTCGAATTTATCCCTCAGAAGTATTTTAATTAACCTACGCTAGCTTCCATCCTGAGGTATCGGTAAACTCGTTAGCTAAGTTTTTAAGAGAACAACATTAACGCCAGTAAAAGAAGACCGCCTGTAATGTGATATCTTCGGTGAACGGAGGCGAGACCAATCAGACAGGGTTTATATAACACTCGTGTCTTATTGGCTGACTGCTCTCGATACTGCCAAGCGCTAGCTCGCACAGTCAGTGTGAGGAAATATGAATATACGTCGTTATTGATGGTTTATTTTTTAAACCAGTAAAGGGGTTGAAACTGAAAGAGTAACATCCTCTGATCCTGAGCAGGACAACAAGGTGTGTAAATATCTATATGACTTCCATCCATCCATCCATCCATCCATCCTCTACCGCTTATTCCTTTTCAGGGTCACAGGGAACCTGGAGCGTATCCCAGGAGGCATCGGGCACAAGGTGGGGTACACCCTGGACAGGGTGCCAGTCCATCACAGGGCACAATCACATACACACTCACATACCCATTCATACACTACGGACACTTTAGACACACCAATCAGCCTAACATGCATGTGTTTGGACTGGGGGAGGAAACCGGAGTACCCGGAGGAACCCCCGACACACGGGGAGAACATGCAGACTCCACACACACATGGCCCTGGCGGGACTCGAACCCCGAACCCTGGAGGTGTGAGGCGCCCCTTCTATATGAGTTCAAAAGAAAAAATAATAATAAAAAAATATTTTGGTCTTTTTGTAATGACCCCCCTCAATTTCAGTACATTACCACATTATTATTGTTATTACACATTGAAGGAAATGATATTAGAAAAGAATTGCCTAAAATATTATACTGAAAAATAGCATTTTTTACATTTGTTTTTTAGATAACATGGTGCATAATATTACTATCAATAATAATAATAATAATAATAATTTAAAAATTATATAAAAGTCTTTCTCTTGAGAGCATCTTCAGAGTCAAAAACATATTTTAATCCTATCAACATCAAAAGACTAGACTGTTGGTTTTATTAATTATGTAAATTTATGTGGATTTAATTAGATGAAAGCCTCATTTGCATAAATAAATGTAAATTGTTGAATTCCAATACAAAAAAATAATAATAATTAAGAATATCAGCAATCAACTCAGAAAGATTGATTGTACTGTCTCTTGTTTTTTTTTTCTCTCTCTCTCTCTCTCTCTCTCTCTCTTTTTCTTAACTACCTCACTCACATGTCATGTTTTATTTGAAACTTTATGGACTTTACAGAAACTAAGTTTGGATTTATTTCTTGCGGATACATAAATTCATTGTCCAGATCCGGAGGATATCCTTGGAACACTGGGCGTGAGGCGGGAATAAAACCTGGATGGGATGCTGGTGCACCGTGCACAGACTTATTCACATCTAGGGAGAATTTAGAACCACTAAACTACCTGAGACGTGGGAGGAAACTGGAGAACCCAGACACACCCAGAGAGTAACCCAAGCTCCGGATGGAACCACGGACCCAAGGCGAAAATGCTACCTAATAAACTGTACATACATAAATGACAAGACCTGTAAAGATGAGGATTGGGATATCACACTTCTAAATTCGTCCTATTCCGGCCATCACGTTTCCATCTGATCACCATCTTCTGGCTGTCTTGAGATCGTTTACAGCATTTACCTAATTCAAAAAAAGGACTCGTCTTTCCTATTTAAATCTCTCAAGCCCTTTGCAGAACGCCTGTACTTCTGAATCCGCCTCAGCCATCATTTCTCCTGACAGATGAGATTGAATTAGTCTGACCTGTCCTCGCAGCCCAAGTGTAATCTGCTTTTGACATCGACAGGGAAAGAAGACACGGTGGCACCAAAGCTGAAGGTGCAAGAAATGGAAGACTGAAACAGATGAGAGAGGAGAATCATTCAATGAATGAACCTTATCTTCTTCCTCCTACCAACATCACCACCACCACCACCAACACCACCACCATCACCACCGCCACCACCACCTTACCCCATTCCAAAATGGTCCCTGACCAAACCTTTTAGGTTTGATCGCATAATCGTATTATTGGACTGTGCTAGGGATTAGTTTTGCGCATTGGAGCAGAAGGTGTTCTACTAAGCCAACAATTAAACCGTTATAAAGAGGAACATGGACAAAGATTTCAAGAAAGATTCTTGGCAAAAGGTGAGAGAGGGGACGGGAAGCAGCTGTGTCGGTAGCACCAAACAATGAAAACCAATAAACAAAAACAAATAAAACTTCAACAGACTAAACATTAAACAGACAAACTAGATAATGTCTAACAGAAAATAAGTGAACCAAGTCAACCAGTAACAAACCAATCATAGGACAAGGGTGGAGTCAGGACCAAAATGAAAACAAAGGCACATGGATCATGTGCTCACCAAACTCAGGACTGTGCTGTGCTCTGAGAGGAGGCAGCTCTTTGTGACAGCTCCAAAGAGAGGTCTGTGGATTATATACGAGACTATAGGTTATAGCATATGATGATAGTGCTTATACACTTGTTAAGAGCAGAGTCTGCTACTGGAGTGGCTGTTTAAAACCAGGCAAGCTGTATTGGTTTGTGGGTTTCCTCCAAGTTTCTGTTGTCATAAAGCTGGCTTCTAAGAGGCCAGTAAAACAACAGTGCTTCCCATTTACAACAATCCCAAAGATCACAGACCTACAATCCATAAACCTGAATGAATACCAACACTTACAAAGAGTTCCTCAAGTGTTCTTTGGACTTTCTAAAGGATTCCTACTTCAAATTTGGTTGGAACACTTGTTCTAAATATAACCTTTAAGGGTAACACTAAAGAATCTTTTACACCGGCAAGACCTACCTTCCTGAAGACTTTAGCTCCAACCATAATCGTGCCCACCCGACAATCTAATCATTGCTTTAAAAAGTTCTTGTTCAACTAAAACAGATTGGAGATGAAACCTGCGTGAAGGTAGATCTCAAGGAAGCGGGTTGGTGGTTACTTCTTCCAACTGCTAGGTCTCAAGTGAAACTCACACTCTAAAAATAACACCGCTCTGACCAGTCCTAGCTAGTATCAGCTAACTGAAGATTGGTGTAACTCTGGTGATGAGGAGGTCGTTCACCTTCCTAAATTTCTTTAAATTTGCTTGACTTAAACGTTGCAACACTGGAATATTGGTAATTAAACATTTTGTTGTATTTGTCCTCGTTTTCCCTTACTAACACGCTTGTTTTCCCCGCCTTGTCCCGGAGCCGTGATCCGATCGGTCAGGACACAAAAAAACGTTTGATACCACTTGCTGCTTTTCTGAAAAACTTTGGATGTTCCACTGTGACCATAAAAAAAAAAAAATGCCGGTAGCAGCACTTTTTTAAAAGCAACCGCATTCTACTCACCTTCCCATAGGACTCCAAGCAAAAGCATACACAGGTGTTTGAATAAAAACAAACAACAGCACGGGTGAAAGCAGCCTAAAGAGGCTAAATTTAACCCTTTCCCCCAAACATTGTAACCTTTATACGTAACTCAACGCTATAAATGCTTGGTGTTGAAGCATATACTGTATGCCGTAGGGCAATCCACGTGAACATTTAGCAAGGAGGTTTCTGATGTCAACATAATGCTTCGACAACTCAGAAAGAAGAATCAAGGACTTGTATACCCCTTAGACAAAGTCGTCCGCAAGTTTTCAGCTCCTCTGCTGGGAGAAACCCAAGCTTCCTCATTACCAAGTGGTCTGCTAAGGGGTTACTACAGTACATTTGAGCTCGGAGAAATGGACCTTTCACCCCCAGGCCAAAAAATGGGAGCTCCACATTAACCTGGGCGTTAACCTAATTTCACACATTACAGCTTGGACTTGGCGTTGGCACGACGCCTCATTGGAACATTGGTGCCATCTGGTCCAGGGCTGAAAAGGAAGTGGCTTTTAACGCTGATCTGATTAGGGTGTTTTTAATTTATTCGAGATGTACTGTTGCATCTTAATTGGCTCAGTATGCCGAGTGAATCTGGATCCCCTTGGCACCAGGATGGTCGCCGCTTTCAGCTCTGATTGGTAAGACAGTGATGGGCGGTATTAAAGCAGACTAGGAGACTCTTAAAACATCCTTTTTTTCCACTTACAGAGGGAAACACATTGCAGGAGATCCATTGGCGCGTATCTTATAGGAACTTTTATACAATACCGTCCCCGCAGGCAAGACATATTGGAAACTGGAGAGCTTGTACAATGGCTCGGGGAAACATGAGCAGGGATGTGGTGAAAAAGATGTTTTCAGACACCAGGCCAAATCCCTGCCCACTGACCTTACTGTGGATCCTGTCACACTACCCTTCTCGTGGTATCACTTTTCGTCTCGTTGTGTACTAATATCAGATGATACGAGGTGCTATACGGAAAGGTGCATTAAGAAAAAATAGGTCAGAATGTAATAATAATAATAATAATAATAATAATAATAATAACAATGACAATGAAGTGGCTTTACTTATTTTTATTATTATTTTTTATAGTAAAGGCAGCCTTCATAGGAGAGCACATGGCCTTGAAGGTTCCTCCCCTCCTCCCCTTGGTGAGCAGTGAAAGAGGCCCAGTATCCACCCCCTGGTGTTATTCCAGTTTTGTGAGAGCATCTCATTTCATACAGAAAGACATCTTGCATTATAATCAAACCAATATGATGCAACTGTGTCACATTCCTCACAGGAATCTACTGGCTGCTGTTTTCGTAATGAGAAGGGGGAGGGGAGAAAACATTTCGGCGAGGGATGTAGAGAAATTATCAATTCCGTGTCATGAAGTCTGTACCTATTTTTAAAATAGCAGCATATAAAAATGACAAGGTTAAGGGAACACTGTGCCTAGAGAAGCATTATTTTGATTTTGACAGCGCAGTTGAAGATAAAAATACAGCACCGCTCAAGGCCTTCGTCGATAGCTGCAAGCTGCGGCAGATTTCCAGCGTCGCTCATGCACAGGAATAAAAACGTGTCCATGTTACTTATAGAAGCATTGACCATAAAGCTAGTGTCTGTGACTGCAGGGCTGAAAGCGTAATGTTCACCCCGAGGTTTTCATACACCGTCTGGAAGCATTTCTGTCCTCCTTTATAATCAATAACAACCTTAATAAGCAGTTAACACTTACGCTTCGACTCAAATCCAACATCGGAGTGGCGGAGTTCTGAAAACATCAATCTGAACTGAAATATGTATCTTAATCAGAAGTAGAGTTTTAGCATTCTGGGAGTAATAAGGGAGAACATCTAAAGCATTTGAAGATTTCACTCCAATTCCACAAAAAGATGGCCATCTACCTCTACATGTATAACCCAATCTATTTACAGGAAAGAAAAATAGACAAATTGAAAGGTCATTTAATCCAGATAGAAAAGAAATAAAAAAAAAAAAAAAAATATATATATATATATATATATATATCAGCAAATCAGGTTTACTGTCCACCCTTTGTAGAGCAAAATATGACGTATAGGCAGGATGGAAAACATGTAGAGTTTGAAAAATAGAGGGCCAAGTAGAGAACCTTGAGGTACAAAATTGTGAGATATTAAGTCTAAATTTGGCCATACTACGGCTAAAATATAATGTGCTGGGTGGCTTAGTGGTTAGCACGTTCGCCTCACACATCCAGGGTCGGGGGTTCGAGTACCTCCGCAGTCCTATCAGTGTGGAGCTTGCATGTTCTCCCTGTGCTGCATGGGTTTCTTCCGTGTACTCCGGTTTCCTCCACCAGTCCAAAGACATGCATGGTAGGCTGATCCAAGGTGTCCACAGTTATGTATGATTGTGCCCTGTGATGTATTGGCACCCTGTCCAGGGTGTACCTCGCTTTGTGCCCGATGCGCCCTGGGATAGACTCCAGGCTCCCCGTGCCCCTGTAGGATAAGCAGTATAGAAAATGGATGGACGGAATAAATGTGCTATGGAATTTTATAATTTTTTTTCTTTTCTACCTGCTGAAAATGGGCTTCCATAAAAGAATACGATTACAACGAGAAAGTTCTCACGTCGATTATTATCAGCATCATCAACATAATAAGTGCTGTCTAAGCGCTCTTCTTTGTTTTGATGATGATGGTGACGGTGCAGGAGGATCGCATCGGACATTTTCTCGGCCGGGATCTGAATATAAACTGAATCGGTGCCCATCACGCTACAGCATGTAGCTAACCAACAATGTCTTAGACATGTCTGACCGTTCTTAGCACTAGGTTTTGTAATGCCGACCTTACACAATGTGATTTTTGCAGATAGACGCCAAGATACTAAGACAAGGTAAAAAAGTACCATTAATAAAAAAAAAAACACATTTTGAAATGGTTTTGGTGAGAGATTCTGTATTTAAAGTCAAAGTATTGGCAGAAAAACTCAATTTTTGGCCTCATATTCCATTAAATTTCCACTAGATTTTAGGGCGTGGCTGTGGGGATTTGTGTTCATTCAGCCACGAGCGCATTATCGAGGTCTGGCACTGATGACGGGACGTCGAGGAGGTCTGGGGGTGCATTCGGTGTTCCAGTTCATCCCAAAGGTGTTCAGTAGGGTTGAGGACACTCGAGGTCTTCCACGCCAACCTTAACACAACCTTAAACGAAATCAGAACTCATCACCCTCTGTTGTCCAACTCCAGTCTTCATAACAGGACATGATTTTAAGCCATGTTATATTTCATCCTCTACAGTCGTCACAATAAATGCTCATGCTGAGTTTTATTGGTTTGAAGCCACGATTAGCCTCAATTAGCTGAAAACAGCCACTTCTAATTAGTGGATGCACATTTTGTGGTTAATGTGATTCACTTAATCTTGTCTATTGTCCTGACTGAAGAAGCCTTCTCTCTCTCTCTCTCTCTCTTTATGTATTTATTTTTAAATATAAGACAATAGAATGAACTATAAGAAAGTGGGCAAGTGCGCCTTTTTAATAGCTTTTATTTTTAAAATTAGGCTTGGTTATGGTTTCAAATAATAATAATAATAATAATATTAATAATTCTAACAGTAATATTAATAATAATTATTCTGTTCCATTTATGTCGTGTCTTTCTAACATACTAGGTTGCTAAAAAAAGACACAGAGGAATAAAAAATGTAGGAAAAAGTTGCTTTTTACATTTACGTTGACTCTTAACATGGGACAAGGACTCTAGCAGCTGAATTTTGAACATGTTGTTGTCTAGATTAGAGTTTTACCCGATATGCCAAAGAATAGCGAGTGACCGCAATCTGAGGGAGGTTGCGAGAGCACGAGCCAAGGTTTCAGCATCTTTCAGACGATTTAAGATTCAAATGCCGAGCGTTTTTAGCGCGTGACCTAATACGGGGCTCAAACGAAAGCGTGTTTTCGAAAATGATACCACGATTGCAAACATTTAGCCTTAGGTGGATGGTTTAACTGGGATGCCATTTATATCGACTGAAATATTCTGGGAAACGATGCTGCAATATGCACCTCGATAAAGGGAAAATGTATTCTGAATATTCAAAATGATTTACATTGATATATTTACTCGAGTCATTTGTTTTACATACTGTAGGCCTATACTCGCGTGTATACTGTTGTTCAGTTGTGAAGCACTATAGAGCACTATAGTAATAGAGGTAATGTTTTTATTTATGAAACTATGAAGCCGGAGTTTGTGTACGAACGCGATAGAATCTCGTCTCATGAGCGAGGAAATAAAGTCCGGAGCCGCACTGCATTTATGCTCATACTTTTTAATGTATCACAATGAGCAAGAAACATACTTGATGAAATATTTTCAAAGGAGTATATTCAATTACCATCTACAATCAACTTAACTAGGACAACAAGGTTTTTTGTGACAAAAGTTTTTCTTTAAAAGTCTGAAGTTCCATGTGGTTTATGTATGTTAGTCTCCATGTCATTTGGTACAGTTTGGAAATCTTCATCATATAATTACAGTAACAAAAAAGCTAACAAGACTACAGTATAGAAAAGACATCAAGAACAACATTTTTGGTTTAACTTGCTCTTTTTTTGTACATTGCAAGGCTGTTTTTTCTACCCTCGGGTGGGCTACCTGGAGCCACTGAGCCGTTCTTCTGAGGCTCAAAGGAGGAATAATTCAAGAAAATAAAAAATCTAAATAAAAACAAAAATTAAAGCGTTAAAAAAAAAATTGAAAATTAAAATTGTGGCACCAGGAGTCACGAAAGGAACAGAGAGCTCCGTGTAGCAGTTTGTCTTTGAAATTGGAGCTCATGGTTTTTTGTTTGGTTGCTTGTTAATTTTGGTTTCATTTGCTTTTTCGTGTTTAACTGCTTCCTCAGGAATGACAGCCAAAAAAACCCCCCTCACACTCCTCGAACAACAAGTCCTTTACTTTTCAATGGTTTGATGAGACCCCCCCCCACGGCTGACTCCAGGTCAGTGCTGTCCATCGGCGAGACGAAGAAACGAAACAGGTAGCAACACCATGGACTGGGCGAAAATAGAGACGCATGGTACTGTCCGTCCTGTGGATTTTATCCACGATTCCGAAGAAGCGACTGATCCAGCCGCTCCCAGAAGTCACCAGGTTTATTCCTCTCTGTTTCCACATACTGTACGTCCACTGGTTGCTGAGTCTGTTTCCGTAGGCATATTGTCAGTAATTAAATAATGACTTGATATCAAGACGTGCCTCTGATTATTTTTTTTTTCCTGCCTTCGGCTCCCATCCCCAGTTTCCACAGCCTTCCTTGACATTTTAACGACATTTTCCAAAGCTTCCCAGAGTTCGGTTCTCTTTGTTTTCCTTCTTTGTCATTTAAAAAAAGCTGATGTCTTCTTTAAATATATCTATATCTGTATACATGTTTCTTCACAGTGGGCAAAAAGGATGACGTCTACAGCAAAAACCTGCCTTCTGTCTCTCTTTGCAAAATGTCCACACAAAAAAAAAATCAAAAATTAAAATCAAGTATCCCAATGAGAGTTGATGTATCTCAGTCATGTGTCGATTTGTGCCACAATAAATATACACTCATCAGGGGCACCAACTTTTCATCTGCATTATGCTTTGGCCACATACATATATTTAATGAAGTGAATAAAAAAAAAAAAAAAAACCCAACAAAAAACTGCTCAGTGCTTCAGTATCAATTTCTCATTACCGAATTATTAGGACTTTCTAAAAATAAAATAAAAAAGCACAAAGTACTGAAGAAACTGCTTTGCAGTGTTGTATGTTTTGGTGTGAAATGAAAGTGGAGAGAAAATATAAAATACAAAATAAACTGATGTTCGCTCCTAAAAAAAAAAGAAAGACAGAAAACAACACACACACACACACACACACACACACACACACACACTCACACACACACACACTCACACACATCTACAGTCCATGCTGGCAGAGTTGATTGTGAGGATCTGAACTTCATCCCTCACAAAATAAAGAGACCATTAAATAAAGAGAACACTTTGGAAGCAAGAGATCAAACATTGTCGAAAAAAGACAAAAAGTGGAACATTGGTACACCATTAAAGTGGCCAGGACTTAGAATAAGAAAAAAATAATAATAAGTGATTGAAATTTAAAGCTGGTGTTAAAAACGTTAATTTATGCATACAACAACAATAACAACAACAACAACAACAACAACAAAAAAACCCATCAACAACACAAATTAATATACAGGAAATAAACTACAAATAGTTATATGAAAAAAAAATGATTTGAAATGAAAGTCGAAGCAAAAAAGCATTAAAAAATAAACTATACATCAGAAATCTTACAAATAATTATTGGGGGGAAATATATATTTTACGTAACAGGATTGAACAGAAGTCGCAAGCTTTGCATACCAAAAAAAAACAAAAAAAAACCAAACAAATAAAAAATAAATAAAAATAACTGACCAAATTTCAATAACATGCAGATTTTTTTTTTCTTTTAAACACCAAACCACTAACACTCTTTAACACACTTCCTAGATTGCAGCAATGTACCATGTAGGCCAAATACACTTGCTGTACAGTTGTGGCCAGTTCAATTTAAATCCTTTTTGGTGAGGAAAAAAAAAAAGGGCGGGGGGGGGGGGTTTTGGATTAAACAGAACC
>JAFFST010052429.1:33339-51941 GCA_022414735.1 Noturus placidus
AAGAAGAAATAATAATAATAATAATAATAAAGATTTGAAGCCTATAACAGACTGCAGCCACACTGCATAAAATACACATCTGCTTTGTAGTGCCAAAGGAGAAAGATCTCCGAACCTACAAAATGCAGTGGAACAAAAAAAAAAAGAAAGGGGAGAGTAACACACACACACACACACACACACACACACACACACACACACACACACACACACACACACACACAAAGATAGAAATAAAGTAAGTCGAGACGTTTGTAAGTGCACAATAGGTAACAGAAAAATAAGTGAATAATCATTTTCAAACAGATCTCTTTTCCTTTTTTTTGGTCAGGTGCTACACCAACCGTCAAAGGAAAGAAACCCTTCATGAAAACAAAGGGATTCTGCCGAGTCTGTTGGTGGCAGTTTGGGTGAACAAAATCCAAGATGCGGATTTGACTATACTGAAATAAAGTACAGATCAGTTCCTGCTCCTTAATCTAGTCTATCGGAATGACCAAGACAACATCAAATGAAGCGCTTTAAGGTTGGACAATACAAAAGCTAAACGTACACAAAGATTATTCAATCTACCATACTGTTTAAATTTATTTCCAATGCGACAATCTACTTAACACGAAAAATGTTTATATCAATCATAAATACAGGTTTTTTTCTTTTTCTTAAAAAATAAAATCAAATAAAATAATAAAACCAAAGAATTCCCTCGCTGCGTTTCTTGTTTGGGGTACGGTGGGAGACTTTTAGAACCCTTTGACCAGAATTTGAGCAGTTTATGCTACCCATTTGGATTCCCAGAAAGCTCTGTCTTAATTCATATCACTTCCAAAAGAATTTCTATTAAAAGCCATACAAAAGACAGAAAGGTTTTCTCGTTTGTCAGGAACAAAATGAATAAAAGAATGTAACATAAAAAAGGTTGTGAGCTGTTGACCTGAGAATAAAATAGACATTACATCATTCTTTTTTCATTAGCAAGCCATTGGTATTTGAATGCTTAGATAGCAAGAAAACGGTAAGACTATTCTCCCATACAGTACATACTGGCTTTGTGTGACTGTGCTATTAGGTGGACGTACCTATGCAAACAAGGTGTGCATCGTTATCTCGTTCTTTGTATCGACAGAATCTGGGGGCCATCTGATTTTTATGGTTTTGAGGCAGTCCTTTGCAATGCAGCGTTCCCTTAGCATTATCCACATGTTAACCGCAGTGTTCCTCTTTATTAATTTCATGTATGTGTGTGTGTGTGTGTACATATAGCTATATACTTAAGTTGAAACAAATTAAAACCAGCATGTTCATATGGGAAAACAATCCACTAACATTTAAATTTTTGGTTACAAGCTTTGGAATTGCAGTTAGTCTTTACACATCTTTTTTTTTCTTCTTCTGAAATTGGTTCGTATACTTTTAAACATATTTTAAACATTGCTGCTTTTTTTAGCTTTTGTGTTTTATTTGTTTTTTTGTTTTTTGTTTTTTAAAATATTGTCCATCGGTGAAAGCTCTTTTACAGTCTGATGGAGTCTGTTCCTACACTAGCCATATTACTACTACAACTATCGCTGTCTTTGAGACAGCTGGGCTGCTGTGGCTCCTCTGCCAACCTGCCCAGCCTGTCTGCTGATTTCTGACTGCTGTCAGAGTCAGATTCGTCGGTAAAGACGTCTGTTGGTATCGAGGTCTGAACCCCTGAGGTGCTCAATGAACTTGAGGTAACCGTTGAAGGTGAGGACACTGGAGGAAAAGAGGAAGATGTCGAAGGGGTGGCATTGGACTTTCCAGCTAAAGCTTTAGAGAAAGGGGCCTGGGGCCAGGGTTTGCTGGCGGATGTGGTGTTAAGTGTGGCAGCTGTGGCAGAGGAGCATGAGGATGCAGACACAGATGAGGATGGCGTGGTGTTTGACGTCGTTGGCGGGGGAGATGTTGCGGTGGTGTTTGGGTGGGTGACAGACTGCGAGGTAGATGCGGTGTTAGGATTGGGGAAGCAGGCTGAAGAGTGAGGTAATAAACTAGTAGCGTGCTCTTTGGCATTTCTGGCTGATCGCGTGATTGTTCTGTGTTTGTGCAAGGATGAATCCAGGTGTTGACTAAGTGCTTTGTCCCCATCCAGAGTGACATTACAAGCCAGGCAGTCATAGAGGCTACCCTCAGCTGTACTGCCACTATTGGGGACTCGAAGCAACATCTCTTGCAGGTTTGCCACAGACTGACCAAAAAAGCAGATCGACTTCAGGTGGCTGATAGCTGCTTCCTCCTTGCTGAAAACAGTTTGACACTTGCGGCACGCCAGCCTATACTGAACTTTGGGGATAATGTATTGGTCGAGAAGCGGGTCTGCACCTTTACCATCCACTTCATGCTGCTCAGGGTGCAAGTTATTATGTGAAGAGGTATCGACTGCGAGAGTGCCTTTCTTCTCCTCTGTTTTTACTGGATCTTTGGCAGAATCTTTGCGGTCCACCGAAGGCTGTGAAGAAGCTTGGGTTTGGCTTGCTTTCGGTTGCTGGATTTGCTGAAGCTGTCGCTGCTGCTGCTGAAGTGCTTCCTGCAGGCTCTGTTGATATTGCTGGTAATGTTGGAGCAGTGATCCTGGTGATAACCCCATTAGGGCTTGTGATAAAGCTGGGTTGTAGGGGAAAAGACTTTCCATACCATACATAGGCTGAAGGTATCCACCTTGAAGAGCTCCTGGAATCTGAGGGGCATAATATGGAGAGAAACCTGGCATAAAATAGGGCAGGAACTGGCTGGTAAGCAGTGCTGTTGGGTCTGACGCTAAAGCAGCCTGCAGAGCTTGAAGCTGAGCAGGATCAACCACGTATTCCATGCCAGGAGTTGGCATTGAAGTGGCTGGAACAGCTGTTTCTGGTTTTTCTTTCTTGGCACTGGCAGCAGAAGTGGAGGGAGCAGGAGTACCCGCAGTTGAGGAAGGTGTGGAGGGCTTCTCGACTTTTTCTTTGGGCTTTTCTTTCTCCCTGGCTTTCTCAGTTTCACGCTCTTTGTGAGGATCAGCCCGGTGGCCTAGTTGGGTGGTCAGGGAGTTTGATGTGGGTGTACTAGTAGTAGTTGAGTGGGCAACAGAAGTGCTGGCCTGAGCTGGGCTGGGTGAGGCCAAGGAGGAAGAAGAAGAGATCTTGTTGGGTAAACCAGATGTGGGGAGACTGGGTGAAGGTACACTGGCACCGGACATGTTTAGTATGTTTGGAGGTTTCGGAGGGGTTAAAGCTAAAAGAAAACAACATATAAGGAAAGTGAATTAATACAATCATCTACGCAGCAACAGTAGAAAATTAACCAATTAACTCAATTTCACAGCATACAAAAAAAGGATACATTGCAAAACTAGTTAGCAAATAAGTAAAAAAAAAAATATATATAATATGCATATGGTGTGTCTGACATTTTTAAGGCTAGTAATGACCTACCTGAGTTGGTTGAGTTAAAACCTGGAAGGGAAGGGCTTCCAACCCCTGGCAGGAGAACTGGGGGAATTCCTTGCAGATTTGAATAGGCTGACTGCAGGTTTAGGGCTTGCAAGGCTGGACTGTCAAACATCCCCTGTTGCTGCATGGCTTGTTGTTGTGCCAGACCAAGAACCTCATTGGCTTTCTTGATGCGGTCCATCTCTTGCTGGGCCATTAGCTGACGAACAGTGGCTGGGTCAAAGTACTCTTTCTCTTTGTCAAGCTGGCTTCCAATAGTCTCCTTCACCTTGGAGATGTGCTGCTGGGAGAATATGTGGTCCCGCACTGAGAGACGTGCACTGTATTTTACACCACACAAGGTGCACTCTGTCTTAGGTCCCTCATAAGATGTCTGGTTGATTCCAAAGTGCTTGGCCATACTGAGTTTAGCTTTCTTTTCTTTAGCACGAGCATTCTGGAACCAGACCTGTACGACTCTTTTCGGGAGTCCAATATCATTGCCGAGTACCTCACACTCCAACATGGTAGGAGTCCTATAATCACTGAAGCAGGACTTAAGAACTTTCAGCTGGAGGTTAGTCATCTGAGTTCGGAAGCGCTTTTGGCCTGGTCTATCTCCACTGTCAATACTTCTACTTCCAGATGCCCCAGGGCTTGGTGAACAGGGGTCAGCCAAACTAGATGTTTCACTGTAATCCACCATGTTTTCATTTTCAAAGTCTTTTGCATAATAACTTGTTGCAGGACTTACTAGTCCTGAAGACATCTGGTCATCATTCTCAAGCGATGGGACTGATCCTCCAGTCTTGGACAAGAAATCTCCACTGTTGTGGCTGTGCTTCATATCAGCATTGTCGTTGTCTGCATTTGCCTCGTCACCAGTAGTGGTGTCCGTAATTGCAGTGTTCACAGAAGAACAATCATCATTATCAAGCTTGTTCTGATCAAAACTAATATTTACTGATGACATGGTTGGGCTTTCAAACTCCTCCATTCCCTCAACCTTAATCGATGTTGGACTTAAAAGTGCCCTTGGAGACAAGTCCATGGTTTTACTCACAGGTGACAGAGATGAGCAATGGCCATCATTATTCGAAGAACCAATATGAGAAAAGTTAGCAATATCCTGAGGATCCATCTTCAAGTGCATGCCATCTTGCTCAGATAGCAAACCAGTAAGTGTTATGTTGTAACCAGCACGCTTTGCCTCATGCCAGTGGCGTGAACGGATGTGGGCTTCTAGGGCAGTTTTAGCTTTAAAAAGGGCACGACAAAAGGGGCAACGGCGATGGGCCTGAGCTGGCCCAACCGCCCGGAACTGTCCTTTTCTTTCCCTTGCCCTAGTGTTTTGGAACCACACTTGCACCACCCGTTTCTTGAGCCCAACCTCATGAGCGATATGGTCAAGCATCTTTCGGGTGGGGTTAGAGTCTAATAAATATTTCTGGTACAGGATCTCAAGCTGCTCTGGTGTAATAGTGGTTCGGAGACGTTTGTCTCTTTGTGGTTCTTCCCCACTGTTGGTACTATCATTTTCCCCTGGACTAGTACCTGCTTTTTCCTCTAGCTTCCTCTTTAGGGAGTTCATGGTGGATGTAGGTGTTGATGGAGAGGTGGCAGAGCTGCTTGGTATTTGTGGCAAGGCTCCAGCAAGGAGCTGGCTAGCCAGTAAAGGATTGCTGGGGTCAAATAACATAAAAGGCATGTCCATTGTTCGGTCCAAGAACTGGGGATGAATAAATTGGTTTTGTACGCTCAAGAAGTGAAGCTGCTGGTGTTCTTGCCAGTGCTCAAATGAGGGGAAAGCAAGTTTACACTGCTCACATTGGTAGGGAATCATTTGCTGGGCCAGCTGCTGCTGTGAGGCTAAATGGGTATTGAGAGCCATGAGAGAACTTTGGCTGGTATGGGAGGCAGATGCTGAAGCAGAACTATGTTGTTGCTGTTGAGAGAGGGAAGGTGATGAAAGTTTTGTGTTCTTTGGGGTGACTTGAACCTTTTCCTCTCGTGGCGGTTTTTGTTGCGGAATCTCAGCAGGTTGACTGCTTTCCTGTTTCAAAGATGACTGCTCTCTTAGACCCAGAGATGGTTCTGCAGAGTTTTTGGATTTGTCATCAAACGCGTTTGATGCGTTTGTGGATGTTGATTCCACCTTCTCAGATGACGTTATATGAGAGAATGATGTGGATGAAGTTGGAAGAGGGCAGAGGCTTGAGGATGATGACATTGGTGTGTGACTTGATGAGCCAGAACATAAAAAGTATTCATGTGAGAGATCAACAGAGTCTTCATTTTGACTGTCATATTGCCCTTCCTCATCCTCATCTTTGTAGCAAAGCTTCTTCTGATGTTTAATGAGATCAAATATCCGCTGGAAGACCAGACTGCACTTCTTGCACTGATAGTTCAAGTTAGTAGTGCGAATGTATCGGTCATTGGACAGCTCACGCCGCTCACCCTCTTTTGCTCCATCTCCCTGGTTCTCATAATTTTTACGTGCTTTTTGCCTGGCATTCTGGAACCAAACAACAATGACTCTAGTCGGTAGGCTCAAAAGATTGGACAGCTGCTCAAATTCATCATCTTTAGGGTATGCATTAGCATCAAAGAAATCCTGCAGTACTCGAAGCTGGTAGTCTGTGAACCGTGTCCTTGAGGACCTCTTACTGCCATAGGACTCTGGTTTTTGGGGTTCAGGTGAAGGTGGTTTAGAGTCAATTTTGACTTCCTCCAAAGTAGTGATAGGGGGATTGTTGAAATTGTACGGCGAGTCTTTGTTGCGCTGTCGCTCTTTGAAGAGAGTATTCCGAAACCAGTGCTTAATGACTTTCTGTGGAAGTCCTGACTTGTCTGCCATTTCTTTTATTTGTTCTTCATTTGGTGAATTGTTTATGTCAAAGTACTGCCTTAGAACCCTTAGCTGGTCATCTGTTATACGGGTACGGGGCCTCTTGTTCTGCTGCTGCTGCAGCATAGCAGGTGTGAGCTGCTGCTGGTACAGTTGTGCAAGATCATTGGCTAGACCAGGCTCAACAGCTTGTAACTGTGCAGGAATCTGAGAGGGTAATGACTGAAGGGACATTGGCTGCATCATGAGTGGGGAGAATAAAGGAAGATCCATTGGCATTTGAATCTGAGGTAGTGGACCCGAGGGCTGTGGGGTTGAAGCAGTTGGTGGCGTGAGTGCAGGGGCAGAGACAGGAATATTTGGTGTTGGTACCCTCTGAGGAGGTGGTGGTGGCGGGGGAGGAGGTGGTGGTGGTGGCGGAGGAGCTGCCTCAGGTGTTTGTGGTCTTAGTGGGTATAGCTTGTCATATTGTTCTCTGTACTCCTTCGCAAACCTTTCTAGTGATCTAAATGGGAAGAATGCCTGATGGATATGCTCCTGGTGACTTTTTAGTATTAATATGTTGGAAAAGTGCTTTCCGCAGGCCTCACATTCCAATTTCTCCAGTCCCTCAACAGGGTCCACAACTCTAGTGATACCACCTGGTGCACTTGATCCAGACACAGATCCCATGGTCTTTCTCTGAGCTTTCTGTTTGTTCTCATTGTATTGAATCACCAATTCAAATCCAAAATTCTCCAATAGCACTTTGGTGGCATTACCACGAGCATCTGATGCAATCCTCGGTGGAAGAAATCCATTGTCCTGATTCAAATTTACTATAGGCTGTGGTATGTCTTTCTTTTCTTTGGACTTTAAATTGTCTAGGATATCCTTTGGAGCATGATCCTCTGTTTTATCATTCATTTCTTTATCCTTTGGCAAATCTCTGTCCTTCTCACTATGAGGAACAAGCGACTTTGGTTTTTTTTCTACAGGGTGTGAGAGAGATGCACTCTGCTGAAGTAAAGCCATTTGACTAGATGCCTGGGAGTGGGTATGGGCTTGGTGCTGTTGCTGAAGGTGATGATGCATTAGTTGCTGTTGTAGGCAGCTCTGTTGGGCCTGGTTCTTTTGCTCCTCCAACAGAGCGGCAGCAGAGCCACTTAGGTTCAGTGAAGAACTGTTCAAGTTCATTTCTGGATTCAGCTGGAATTCTGCGCCAGGGATATAGAAAGGAAACAGGAGCTGTTGCTGCTGAAGGGGCAAAAGCGCATCTGCTGTCATTGGGAAGTGCTGGAGTAGTGGGTTGAACAGCTGGGACTGAATGAGGGCAGCTTGCTGTTGGAGCTCTTGCTGAAGTTGGGCCTGGGCTTGTGCTTGAGCCTGTGCCAACTGCTGCTGCTGCTGTTGGAGCTGCTGGTGACTTCTTGAGGACAGCATGTCTGCAAATTTCTTTTTTTTCACCTCATGGTTCTCAGAAGGAGGAGGATGAGAACTTGAGTTAGACATGGTCTCAAGGTTCTGAGACTGACTCAGTTGGTTTCCACCCAGGATGCTCTGTGCTGTCTGAACCCCTGCTGGAGAGCAGCTGTTGTTGCTCGAGCTGCTTGTTGAGTTTGTTGATGGGATAGGGCTGGGAGTAGAAGTGCTATTTGAAGTGCCTCCACTTAAACCGCCACTGCTGACAGAACTGGAACCTCCACCTGCTGCTTCAAGTTTGGCTGCCCTGGCTTTGGTCTGGTGCAGGACAGAGCGCATATGAATCTCCAGTGTAGAGCTCTGACTGTATGCGACATTGCAAGTGCTGCATTTGAAGGGCTTATTATCAGGACTGCTGGTTGGTTCTGGTTGGCCTGTAGTGGATTCCTGCAGAGCCCGTTTGACCTTATGCAAGTGTGAAACAGAGTTATAATGTACTAGAAGAATATTCTTCTGGGTAAAAGACTCTTTGCAGACCGTACACTTAAAAGGACGAGAAGGGTCTAAGAATTTCTCCATGGTGAAATTGGGACCTTTCCTAAATGGCAATGCTCGCTTGGGCTCAGATCCAGAATCCTCTTGTAATGATCCAGAATCACTGCCAGTTGGACTCTGTTTCTCCTCGGTATCACTGTCTTCTCCTTCTTTCTCATCTTCCATGAGACCTCCCTGGTCCTCTCCAAGTGAAGGGTCACCAATAACCATAAGGTCTCCATTCATTAGTAAGCCTCCATAGAGCTGCTGAATATCAGCTTCACTCAGTTCAAGGTGACTGGACTCCAAATGTTTTTTCAAGGCCTGTAGCGTCCTGAAACTCCGCTGACAGAGACAACACATGGTGGCTGCTCTGATGACATGGTATTGGGAATGCAACTGCAATTTCTCAATTGTCTTGAATGCCAAGCTGCACTGGTTGCAACGGTACTTGTAAACGTGGCGATCAGAGACGGGGAGTTGCGGCCTTTTGTTATGGACCTCGTTGAAGTGCAACTGGAGAGCGTTGGATGATTTGAATACTTGATTACAGCCCTTTTTCCAGCAGAGGAAACCGGTAGTGTCGTCTCTTGCAGGATGTTGATCTTCAAGAGGTGATTTGCGAGATTCGATTATCTCTGAGACCAGAGGAATTCCTTTATCAAATTCAACATCTGTAGCATCTGTAATCAGACATAATTAAAAAAAAATTGTTAGCGATATAAAAGTAGGCCTTTTTACGTGCAGGTAAATACAATTCGATTCTGTTTGAATATTTTTTTCAGATAGTATTCAAAAAAAAAAAGGTAGCGAGCATACACACCTGTTTGTTTCTTTGTGTGTTCAGAGGTCGAGTTAGACAAGGATTGGGGCGTGTTTTGAGAATCTTTCTCTGGTCCGGGGACTGGTATGAACATGCTTGCTGGCAGTACCTCTGATGTTGCCACCTGGAAAATAAAACACACCGTGCGCCACATTTTAATGAAATATCCTTTTCAACAGACACTGATATGGAATGCAGGACAACTTAAACAAACATTTGATCATTTCCGAATAGATCACCGGATCTCAGAAAAACCGTCCGATTCTTTTTTATTATCACTTATTAATCACACACACGTGTAAAGATTTTGTCTATGAAAGGTTTCTTTCCGCACAAGTACTCTGTTATTAATGTTCTTACTTTATTTGCCATTCCAAGAATTTGCACTTTGATCACAGATGATGTTTGTCAAACTCTGGGAAAGTTCTGCTGCAGCCAATTAGTGTGATGGGGCCAAGAAGTCTACCTTGGCCAGCTGAAACGCTTATTAGGAGCCTAATTAAATAATTCCTTCTCTTCATAAAAGTGTATCACATTCCAGTGAAAAGCTCGGTGCACAAAGTACAAAGAAATTCCCTGTCTTTTCCGAACAGCTTCCCTGCTTCTGTTGCAGCTCGATGCCTCTTTTCCCCCCTCTCATATCCCCTTTATCCCTCCCTCTGTCTTCCAGAAGGGGAAAAAAGATAACAATTCACCAAAATCACTCATTAACCAGCTCCTATTTAACAACAATCAGTGACTGAGATTGGAAAAAGGGCCGGGAGATGGAGCACTGTCTGCTTCACCTTCCTTCAATTAACAGAACAATCAGCCTCTCTACCCGGGCAGCATTTCAATTCCTCATTCCTTCCCATCTCCCCCCCCCCCCCCCCCCCCCCTCCTGCTCGCATCTCTTCCGTGTCTAATTCCAACAATCGTTCTGTGTTTATGTCCTTGTGTCCCAATCTTCTTTTCTCTTCTCATCACGCCACTCGCACCCTTTCACATCCGTGTGTCCGCGTACCCGATCACGTACAAAAAATAAATAAGTAAATAAATCCAGATCATTGTATTCAAAAATCTTTCCTTCTGTTTCGCATGTCTTTTTTTTTTTTTTTTTCAATCCACTAATACGTACACGCCCATGGGGAGGATTTATTGACACACGGCGAATACCACGTGCTCCCGAACTTCTCTAAAATATAAATCATTACCATGCGCAATCATCAAGGAGCACCTGATTGCGCATGGTGAAGGACACGGTGCTCCAGCAGTTACTTCACCGGTCTTGAGGTTAAGTGGAACTGTTAAGACATCTCTAGCCATTAAAAACTGATTAGTGTACGCAGATTCGTGCCGGAAAAAGACATCCGATTTTTCATTAAAACCGCAAAAAAAAAAAAAAAAAACCATTTCTTTCAACCACAGTCTCGACCAAAACTGAAAAGTGTAAATTAATGTGGCCAGTACGGAGCGTTGCTCAGCACAACACGGCAGTGATTTACATTACAAAGTGGACTGTTTCTAGACAACTGCTTCATTAAGCCACTATAGCCCAACACAGCCAGTATCCCAAGGTCATTTTTTAATTTGGACTGTCTAATTCGCAAAAAACACAGTTCCAAATGGCTATCATGTGAGCCAGACTGAGAATTAATGAAGCACAATTATTTTCATTATCGCTATCTAAGACAGACAGAAAATGATACACAAACAGAGAAAGAGAGGGAGGGATTTAGAGAGCGAGAGAGAGAGAAGACCAGACAAATAAAGAGAGGGCCTGCGTGCATTTTTATGCACTGTCTGCAAGAAATGAGTCACCTATTTCCGAATTCATTACGAGCGCCTGTCTGACATGAGGGGATGGAGGAGCTTTACTCTCCATCTCCTTGTAAAAAAATAAATAAATAATAATAATAAAAAAAAATAAAGGTGCTGCTTTTAATGTGCATTGTATTGCGCCAGGGTGTTTTTACAACGTGCCACTCGTGTAGGGAGACCGATGCATTATCATCTCTATAAAAGAAAAAAAAACATTATATTGCTACCTGGCCCTAATAACGTGTTCATCATTTGTTTCCCGGCTGGTGAGTAGAGACGGTATAACGGCATTCAGAGGCACCCTTGCTTTGAGCGATCGGCGAGCGAGCAATTCGGCTCCGCAGACAAATATAAACATAATTATTTCTCCGCAGCAAATATGGAAAAACAGAGCCGCTGCATCCTCCATCAACTCTGCAATAACGCTCCGCTGTAGAGTCGATGGGATGCAGGCAGGTGATGAAGGTGAGTTGCTTAAAGAAGATGTGGATTACAGAGTGGGTGGCAATTTATTTATTTATTTATTTATTTATTTATTTATTTAAATTCTTTTTTAAAACTAGACATCTTATCTAAGCTTTATGCAAATGTCAGGTCGTTTGCCGTTCTCCGTGTGAAAGTTGTACAGCTATAAGAACCGAATACGTTGTATGCTCGGCCCTGAGAAGGGTATTCATACGCTTGAGTGCAAAAGTTTGTACCCCCTATGGTATCTGGGGGGTTTTAAATAAATAAATAAATAAATAAATAAATCTTTCACCCTGTGTATTTTTTCTCAAATTTTTTTTTTAAATAAATATTTTTCTGTCAGACTGCATTCTGATTGTTGGTATGTATAATATATGTTTCCCTGCTCTCTGGTTTTGTTTTTCTGAAGAGAAGAAGGTGCTGGCAGGTTAAAACAAAAAAGGGAGTGGAGGTGTCAATTCAATTATTTGTGAATATTAATGATCTGCTTGTCCTTAATGGTGGGCATGTCGGTACAACCGCTTTGGCAGAGGATCGCCCGAACCGATCACGAACCTTTCCTTCTATCAAACCTGACTCGCAATGAGTCAACAGGACGCCTGCAGGCCGCAATTAACACTTCCCAAATGTCATCAGTGAGCGGGAAGAAGACGAGACACTGTTTGTTAAGGCGTGGCTGGGTTAAGAGGCCGTGAGTCAGCCTCATTGAGCCAGGCTCAACCCCTCACGCCACAGTCACCACAGTGGCCCTAGGTGTATTAAACACACGGCTTTCCTTACAAAAAACACTTAGACAAAGGAGATAGAAGGAAGAGGTCATGTGCTCTGCAGTGCCCTACAAAAGACTAATGCCCTAGTGTGGTGAATCTAGGCTACTTATGCGCGATTATAGATCTTTATTTACATGTAAACAGGAACAGAACATACTGTAGATTCAGTTTATACCTGGTCAATTCATATGTTATACGTATCAGTGAAACTTGACTGTGATCACGTCTGCTTGAGATCGTAAAAATGTTTTTTTTATTATATTAATCACTACTGTAACTGTGCTAACCCTGTCCAGGGTGTACCCCGCCTTGTGCCCGATGCCTCCTGGGATAGGCTCCAGGTTCCCCGTGACCCTGAAAAGGAGTAAGCGGTTGAAGATGGATGGATGGATGGATGGATGGATGTAACTGTGCTAACAACGTTAGCATACAACAGCAAACTTCTCGTAGGAGTAACGGAAATACATCGGCAACCAACACACCCTCTAAACACATCACAGATATTTCAGTAGGAACATGAGGCCGGAGGTTTTGCAGTAAGGGGACACAAAATCACAATATTTGATATCGTTAACACGTTTTCCGTAAAACAAATGAGGAACGACGCAGGCATTTGGTGGCCGCATGTAAAAAGCCTATTAATGATTAACGCATTAATAATACGCGTATATGCTTAACGTAGGGATACAAAAATGCATCGTTTACTTTTCCCAGGCTCGCGTTTGGATCGGATCTCAGATGTTAGTCTGAAATCCGATCCAAACACGAGTCTGGGAAAAGCGAACGATGCATTTTCATTGTCATTAACTACGCACACAGAGAACCAAGCAAAACCTCTCTGTAGGAAACTGGGCACTCACGGTGGCTATCAGCTTGTCGACGCAGTCCGGTGCCACGCTGTGGAGGTGCGTGAGGTGGAACTGCAGGTGGACCTTGTTGTTAAGCGTGTCCTGGCATAGCGGGCATCGCAGCATGGGCTGCACTGAGTGCTGGGTCATCACGTGCATCCTCAGCCGGTTCAGATCTGTGTTGGTGAACTTACAGTAGGGGCACTGGTACATCTGAGAGAGAGAGAGAGAGAGAGAGAGAGAGAGGCAGAGAGTGAGAGAGAGAGAGAGAGAGGGAGAGAGAGAGAGAGAGAAAGAGAGTGAGAGAGAGAGAGCGAGAGAGAGCGAGAGAGAGAAAGAGAGAGGCAGAGAGTGAGAGAGAGAGAGAGAGAGGCAGAGATTGAGAGAGAGAGCGAGAGAGAGAGAGAAAGAGAGAGAGAGTTATTATCCTTTCAAACAGCGTGTGTCTGTGTGAGACCTGCACTGTGGCGTGGCAGAGGCCTGGCACGCACTTCAAAGGCCTCTCATCTGTCGAATATCATATTGATTTTCCACCTTTTGCGCAATTAGCGATGCAAGAACAGCAAAAACGGGAGAAAAGTAATCTTCAGGACAAGCATGCATAATGCAAAAAGGGCAGTTTAATTCTAGGATTGCGTCCACCTGCATTCTGGCACATTTCTTCGAGTTGTCATTTGCTTTTGTCGCATGATAACCGCTCCGAAAGAATATTCTCTCATGTAACTGTAAAATCACCGTTCTTTCTTATTTATTAATTTATTGTATTATGTGTATTTCAACAGGAAATGGCAGCAGAACATTTCAGGCTACTATGTTCAGGTTAACACAAAGACTGTGCGCATACATGATCATGTCATGATGCAATCGTCTTGCAAAGGTGAGAACAAACCGGACATAACCTCTCTGGTGATTTTACTTCCATCCGAATTCCAAGCGCCGAGTGGAAATAACTCCTTGTAAGATTTCGATAAAGATTAAAAGGTTATATCCTGTGTGAGAGTGTGCTTTTTCTTCAGTATATAGACACGCTCTCTCACTCGCTCTTTGTCATACCGTACCCACTGAAACCAATAGCAAACGTAAGCGACGTTTAAAAGGAGGCAAGGGTTTTAGGTACGTTCATAGCACAGGTACACCGTATGGACGTACGAACGATCTTATAAGAAGTGTTAAGGCGTAGGACGTACGTGTGGACTTTTAAGTGCGACGTACATGGTGAAGACACGCCCATCTCTGTGATTCACTTGCACGTGTCTGTCCGAACGTGGACCGAATTGACGTGTAATTGACGTGTTCATCACTCTCACCTGCTCTTCGGTGCTCTTCTCAGACGTCCGAGGACGCTTGGAAGAGAGGGAGCTCTCTGAAGCCCCGGATCTTGACGGAGGCCGTTTGGATGGAACCGGTGACTCTGACTGATCCCTCTCTGACAGGCTGGATCCTGCAGCTACACGGACACACACACACACACACACACACACACAAAAACAAAGCATGGTCAATTTATAAAAGAGATCCTTGGAATCTGAGGCATGCCTTCAAACTGTAGGAGCCATGTTTATAGATATAGCATGGCTTGTTCTAGACGTTCTGCTGTTAAAGACCTGTTCTGCTGTTCTGCTGTTAAAGACCTTCCCAAAAACAAGCTGACCTGCTGCTGTAATCGTTAAGACTGTCCTGGACTCATCCCAGGACTCTTATTCACATTCTGCAACACACTTTTTGTTTTTGTACTGTTTGTCTTCACTCTTCTACACCTGTATACAGTGACTGTTGAGGTCTGTCCATTACTAGCCTTCTAATAATTTAGATATCCCTCTTTTCACGTCTCAAGCTAGCATGTCTGATCTAACCAGATATAACCTTCCTGATTCAGCATCCAAGCTATGGCTGATATTAAAGCGAGTCTTAAAGCTCTTCGACATCTTAAAGAGAATCCCTCATTGTGCTAGCCACAACCTGTCACTGAAGTCCCTAACGTGCTCTGCTAGCTGGCAGAACATTAAAATCGGCTAATCCTTTTAACGCAACCTGCGCAGCCATTAACAGTCTCCTCTTCTTCGTCTCCGCAGAGCGAGGCCAAATAACAAGAGGCTCAATGCTGAGCTAACGGCTAACGCAGTCTAGGAGGTAGAGAGAGGAGAGAATAGGAGGGGCACAACACGGAGGCATGGATGAGCTGAGTAAAAATACTCGGGGTTAAGCCGGGCGCTTGTAAAGATGCTAAATCCAACAAGAGCTAGAAAGGTACAGGGCAAGATGCGTGAGCCTCGGTCGGAAAAGGAATCCGGTGTGACACGTAATACTCTTAGTAGTAACAGACCCTTAAGGAGGCCATAAAGAGTTAAATTTGTCCTGATTTGTCCAGGGCAAATTGAGAGCAGGAGGAAGAGTGTGTGTGTGTGTGTGTGTGTGTGTGTGTGTATGAGAGAGTGAGGGGTGGACGGTGGGTCAGGTTAAGCCCAGCTGACCATGCTCCTTCTGCAGACATTAAAATGTCAGGTCCAATCAAGGCCAAGGGCAGCTGAGTGCTGGGATCAGTAAAGACCCGTTGCTTTGGAAAGACTGGCCTCTGTGCACTATCCAGCGTGCCCTTATTAGCGTCGAGTCACTGTGACTCCCATTAGACACAACCACCGATATAAAAAAGGAAATGTTAAACAAAGGGACCTCCCATTCGCCGCCATTAACCTCTGGACTCTTCTATAGCACTGTCCTTGCCTCGGCAAGATCTACACGAGTCAGCTCACCGGTGCACTGATGCACTGTTGATCTGCCTCGCTCCTCGCTCCATGTTGTTTACCTACAATCTGCTATCTCTCCACGCTTTTTTCCCCGCTGCATTGTTGGAAATCCTCGAGACGTGCGGAGCAGTTTATGAAGCAAAACATACGGTAAATGAACTAGTCGAGACAAGTAGCATATACTGGACAGCAATAAGTGTCCAAGCATGGGCTAAAAAATAAAATCACACACACACACACACACACACACACACACACACACACACACACACACACACACACACAAGAAAACAACCTGACTGCAAAATTGTAGGCAATGTAAAACAGAATGTAATCTTATTTTATTTACTTAGTTTATATGAAAACCCATTTTTTAAACCGCTATATCTGGCAACGCATCACGTTTTGAGTACATATTGACCTCATCGTTTTTTTTTTGTTTGTTTTTTTTTTCACCAAAAAAATGTTTAAGAAGTCATTCTGCATGCAATGTAAGGTTTGCAGATATTTTGTCACATGACCATTTAGGCTACAAGTTTGGGTGTGTGTGTGTGTGGGGGGGGGGTTTAACCATTTATTTATTTATTTAGACATATTATTGCAAAAAAAAGAAGAAGAAGAAAAACATGGGCACGCCAAGCGTTCACATTTTCTCTTGATTTTAGTGGTGTGTTTATACCATGCATCATTCTTTATTTATTTATTTATCTATCTATCTATTTATTTATTTATTTATTTATTTAAAGCAAACGGGTCAAGTTTTAGAAAACGTCTGCATGACGTGAAATCGCGTTTCGGAGACTACACCAGGTGAAAAGGATGGCACTACTTCGCCACTTGAAGCCCCGGGTAGGACTCCATAAAGCCGATCAATCGCTCGTTTAAAAGAAAGAAAAGAAAACAAATAGAAATATACGTGTAGCGTGACTAAAGTCCAGTGACTGTGTCGTGTTTTCTGTTGGACAGACACAAAAGCAAAGAAAGAAAAGAAACGCTGATGCGATATGGAGCAAGACTGCAACAAAAAATGTCAGCAATAAAGAGAAGATTGTTGGTTCGTTTGCTCTGTGTGTGTGTGTGTGTGTGTGTGTGTGTGTGTCACAGATGGTTTGGCAAGAGAACACGGCTGTGCAGGTCAGATCCATTAACCAAGAAAGACCATGACCAGAACATAAGCTTTTAACAGAAGGGTCTCTGTCTCTCTTGTCCTCCCACAGGAGTAAAGGTGTTTGTGTGGGTGATGTTCAGAGCTTCATGTGTGGGAAAGAGATATTTATTCATCGTTTAGCCCTAAAAATACAGCGATGTTGAAATAAAAAAAGCTCATGGAATGACCACAATCACAATCAGGATATTGATGGTTTTATTCCTGGAGCAAATCACAACCAGGATGTTCACATCTTCACCAAAATGTTCCTAAGGCTGGTCCTCTGCTCACACCGAGAACCTCTCAGACAACAACAACAACAACAACAACAACATCATCAACGCTGGGATTTTCCTCCTCCGGTGCAAAAGCCAAGTGTAAAAACAAAAGTCTCAAGAGTCGATTAAGTCATTATTAATTCATGGGCCTTTTCCGTAAACTGACTGCTGCTGAGTCCCGTAAGTGAATTGGACTTTGGCACCTTCTCTCACCTCCTGTCGATGGACTGCGTTTCTCAGCCTGGACGGGCTGACAGGTGACACCGGGTCCTCAGGAGGAAATAAAAGAGCGCACGGTGCTTCCAGCGTGTGTGAGACTGCTTAATAAAGGACGGACCAACGCCGAATTAAACTCGACGCGTTGTGGTTTCTTGCTAACATGACAAGCGGCGTGTTTTTCATCAAGACAGAGAGAGAAAATAAAAGGATAATGATGGTTTGTAGCTGCTCTAACGTAAGTGATAAGAGTTACCTTACTAGCGTATATCGCTTTGACGTTTCGCAACTATAAAAGGATAAAAATAACGACATGTCACTCCTTAACAGATCAAAAGAAAACTCTTTTGCCGAATTGCTGTAGTAGGAGAGGAATGACGCACGCCACTGCTGATTATTTCCCTATAACAACACGACATGGTGTGTTTTATTCCTTACGTATTAAGCGATTATAGCATCTCTGTCCTATAGAGATTCTTTTTAATGGTAGAGATTACAAGTGCTCAGGAGAACAAGGGAAGAGCCTGAACACCGCGTGACATTTCCTGGGAATGTAGGCTAAGAAAAGCAGGAAATACAACCCCTCCGGCTTCACTCATTTCAGCCACGAGCTTGATATAGATCGCATTACCAGGTAATCCTCCTCCGAACCTCACCAAATCCCTGCACTCTTTAAGTCCAGTTCTTGCTCCGTTCATAATTTAAGCCTTAATGGTGAAAAGTGGGTTGCCAGTCATTTACTCTCAATATCAATGTATACCAAAAATAAATAAATAAATAAATAAATAAATAATCATAAGAGAAACCGAGTCCTCATTGCAAAAGCAACTTCAATTGGCGGCTCGTCATATCGAGCGCGCCGTCCTCGGCGTAAAAAGCCGCTAAATGAAAGGACCACCTCCACCGCGCTCGGTGCAACGGCCTACGGGCAACGGCTGCTACAAAGCCAAATTTAAAACCGGGGGAATTAAAAAGGAGATATTAATTATCAAGCATGTTATTAATCTTCTAGTGTCTGAACGAACACACACACACACACACACACACACACACACACACAGACCAGTTTATCCATTAGCAAAACTAAAATGTGTTTTTTTCCCCCTTCTTCTCAGAGACTCGGCCTACGAGTTGAGCGTTTGTATCTCACGTGTTCTACACTGTTTGTTCATCTTCAACCGCTTACTCCTTTTCAGGGTCACGGGGAACCTGGAGTCTATCCCAGGGAGCATCGGGCACAAGGCGGGGTTACACCCTGGACAGAGAGCCAGTCCATCGCAGGGCACAATCACAT
>JAFFST010052430.1:0-46901 GCA_022414735.1 Noturus placidus
TTTACAGCACAAACCGAGCACAAACGATTGAGACTATTTTGCTGACATTTTGTGTTGGTGGGGGGGCCAACTTCACGCAGGTTGTATAGATGTGTGAAATGTCCAAACCTGGGGCCAAAAAAAAAGAACCCATGGCAGCAGTTCAGTAGTAACCCAATTCTGCAGGGCAACTTCAGACTCTATACTGGACACAATGTCCCAAGGAGCATAAATAAGCCTCGCTGTCTGGTTGGTAGGGATGGAATTCCTTTCTCACAAGTGACAATAGTCGATACCAGACACCGTTGAGCTCAGGAAGACAGCGAAGGACGCTGTCCTCATGCATCACAGAGGAAGCACATATTTACACATCGTGTGGTTAATAGCTGACATGTGATGGGGAGAGATGGGGATGATGGGAATTAATAACGGCTAAAACGGAAAAGGAAAAAACAAACTAACTCTGATGACTCTGTTTTTATTAGGTAAGAACCCCACAGATGAATACCTTGAGGCCATGATGAACGAAGCACCAGGTCCCATCAACTTCACCATGTTCCTGACAATGTTCGGAGAGAAGCTGAATGGCACAGATCCCGAGGAAGTCATCAGAAACGCTTTTGCTTGCTTCGACGAGGATGGAACAGGTCAGTGTTTAAAATAATAGTAAATATATTGAACCAATACAGTGAATATGCTCCATTTATAAAAGCCTCACCGAGTCTTTTCACCCATTAATAGTGATCTAGTGCATTATGCTTTCCGGTTGTCACCAGTGTAAATGCTATAAAAAGTATACAGGTCATTTGAAAATTTTATAGTAATAAGTCAGTAAAACAGGACAGGTCTTGTGCTATAATCTCATGTAGTAGAACTGAAGAAGATCAGCCGATCACTCAAGATTACAATATGAGACTGGTGGATCGTTTCACCATGTACATGCATGCATCGTGAATACTCCTTGGATTTCGTTCAGCTGATTTTGCATAGGACATTGGTTGCACCAGAGCTCACTTGCCTGATGATTTGCACTCCTCAAAAAGTCTAACTTATGCTTCTCAGTGGATAATCTCGTCTTAATACTGTCGATTTACGCATATGAACTGCTGCTGTAATCGTAAACGCGGTCCTGCGCTCATCCCAGGACATTTATTCACAATACACAGATCAGCCATAATATTAAAACCACTGACGGGTGACGTGAATAACATGGATTGATTACCTCATTGCCTTGTATTAGACAGCAAGTGAACAGCCAGTCCTCAAAGTTGATGTGTTTGAAGCAGGAACAATGGGCAAGCGTAAGATCTGAGTGACTTTGACAAGGATGCCAGATACCATACTACACCTTCAGAGGTCTTGTATGCGTGCCTTGACTGCTCAGAGCACAAGGGGGACCTACGTGATATTGGGGCTCTAAATCAACATCGGGATTTCTGCGAAGCTGTTCTGTGACAATGTTGTTCAGAGTACTGTACAAATAAATCTGAAGGGGCTTCACAGTGAAGGGTGAATACTAATGCAGTTTCATCTGTAACTAAAGTGAATAATTGTATTCAACTAAAAGTCCAAGGTGGGGTGAACATAAATAAATAAATGAATTGCTTTATTTTATTATTTACGCAAGCGACTGTAAGAATTGTTTGATGTTTTCTACGTACTTTGTCCAGGTTTTATCCAAGAGGAACACCTCAGGGAGCTCCTGACCACCATGGGCGACCGGTTCACAGACGAAGAGGTGGATGAGCTATTCCGAGAAGCTCCTATTGACAAGAAGGGCGACTTCAATTACGTGGCGTTCACACGCATCTTAAAGCACGGGGCGAAGGACAAAGATGATTAGTAAGGGACTGGATTTTGGCTGAAGACCCATGCAGATTACACTGTTCATAATACTTGCACATCATGTTTAACCGTTGTAGGACGATTCGCACATGTCTGCTTTGGAAGGAAGGCACGTAACAAGACAAGGCGAGACTGATAAACCTCGTGTCGTATTATACTCGTATATTTATAACTACATCGAAGTAAACCGCGGCGTACTCAGGAGCTAAATGAAGCTGTATCAGTGTTACAAGGTTGAGGAATAAACTCGGTACATGCTAGCAGCTTTGCTGTTACCTTTTGCTAGGTTTTCCCAACATTCATCTCAAACCCAGTCATTTATAGACCGCTGTGTGTTAAGTTTAACGTTAAGTCTGAAGTATGACACTTAACATTGCTGTATTTTGTTATTTATGCACTAATTATTTATACACGTTTTGTTTTGCGATGCTATTTAGATATAACTTAAGATTGGAAATTAAATAGTTGCTCAAACGTTAGTAAGGGTGTTTATATACTGTACTAACCAATGAGACGTAACCTCATGGTAGAAGCAGCTTGGTTGTGGCTTTCCGTTTGCGCCGAATAAAGCAATAATCTCACACTGCAAAATCTCATCGCCTTTGTAACTGAAATAAAACACTTCTTAATGCGGTTTTGATCAATTATGGTCACAAGTTAGTCAGTCACAAGAAAGAATGAGGGGAAATGCATCACTGTGACAGCAGGATTGTCATGAGCTGCTTATCACTCTGGTTCTTCTCAGGTTTTCTCAA
Source organism: Noturus placidus (assembly GCA_022414735.1). Classification (NCBI taxonomy): domain Eukaryota; kingdom Metazoa; phylum Chordata; class Actinopteri; order Siluriformes; family Ictaluridae; genus Noturus; species Noturus placidus. The sequence continues at coordinate 2,580 of JAFFST010052430.1, forward strand.
CAGAAATGCTCCCGATTGGTTTAGCCAGATGACTGATCTCTGCACTGATCTAAACTTTACGTGCGCTTCAGGCGTATCTATCTAGGTATCTGATCTCGACGACGTTTTTGCAGCACTTCCAGAAACCGTCGAAATTCGTCATTAGGAAGTATTCAGTTCGCCGGAATGAAAAGTCCATTTCACAGACACTGTAGGGTTCTGACATTTCAGGATCTACTGCTTAGACGATGTGTATAATGTCGTCCATTTGTCCTTATCGTATGTACAAATAAATTCATATGTTATAGTCTGTTGAGGAGTGACGTGTGTACATGTGACTGAGAGTTTAATAAGCAGTGAAGCATGTCTGAAATCCACACTGGTATGTCATTCATAAAGCAATTCTAAAGATCATTCTGAATATTACAACCCTAGTGTGACGTAATGGTTAATTGTCCGTACTTTTGCTTATATCGCCGGGTTCCGAGTTAAAAGTACGTTTACTGTTTGGAAATTTAAGTTGTAGAGTATAGCATAATTGCAAGTGCTGAGAATGCTGAGAACGTTTGTTGTATGCGTCTGATTCAACTTGTCCTTTCTTGAACCACTTGTACTTCCTGTCGTGCGAACACTGCAGTGTGAATTGTGCACGCGTGTGTGTGGTTTTTCGGATACAATCTCAGTCTGTGGTTGTAACTAACCTCTAACGAAGTAGAACATTTTGTTTTTCTGGGCTACAAATAGTATATTAGTAGAAAAAGAATCAACATCTAAACAAACCAAAGCATATACTTTGACAAATGAGAACACATTTGAAGCAGATCTCTACACCAAAATTACAGCTAGTAGAGATTACAGCTACAGAGTCTTGTACTTGAGCTGATTCTGGATAAAACTTTTCTCATTAAAACTTCTAACAGTTATACCTTGTGGTCAAAATGGTGCTCTGGAACTATTTTTTAAAAGAGTGTATGCACACTCCATTATGAACTGTACTGGTATTGGGTCCCGAACATGCTCTATTGGACTCTGCAGTACACTGAACTCGCTGTCATGTTCATGGAACGGGTTTGAGATGACACAAGGTGACCCGGCATATTGTCATGCAGGTGGTAGCCATTAAAGATGGGTCAGTTGAGCTCATAAAAGGTTGCACGTGGTCAGGATAGGTTGTGACATTTAAATGATGGTTGATTGGTATTAAGGTCCCAGTGTTGTGCCAAGAAAACATTCCTTACACCATTATACCAGAGGAGCAGTGGAGGCTCAGTGGTTAAAGGTGCTGGTCAGAGGGTCAGGAGTTCACTAACCTTTAACCCTCAACTGCTCAGTTGTATAAATGGGATAAACGTAAGTCGCCTCTGGTTAAGCGTGTCTGCCAAAATGCCTTAAATGTAATACCACCAGCCTGAATTGTTGATTCAAGAACGGTTGGGTCCAAGGATTCATACTGGTGACCTTCCATGTAATATCCATAATTATAAGGGTCTTCTAGGAGAGCTGTTTTTGAGATAAGGGGTGTCAAATTGAGCCATTTCAGGGTTATTTCAAATGTGCATTATGGACATTTCTGAGATATTTAGAAAGTGGAATTTTGGAAAGTGGCGTTTTTGAACGAATTAAACAAAATGAGGAAGCTACGGTCCAAATTCTCCAGCCCAAAAAGTTTGAGACAACGAACTCGTCTGAGTCAAATTTGAAGGTGTTCAGTTTGAACTATAGATGTGACTCTTTGCCCACAAGTGCCACAGTGTCTCCTGCACTCAAAGGTTGTACGTCATGTTCACAACGGTTTTCTAACCACAATCTGTACTATCACCGTGTGACCAAGCTTTGCACGAAACACTCGACAAAGTAAACAAATGAGTGTAACCAAGGCGATGTTAGTTCTCCTTCTGAAGAAAAGTGAACTGTTTTGTTTCAGATGTATTCAGATTTATGTTTTTAAAAAAACAAACGGAAACGATTGGCTTCAACTGAAATTTAATGTAGCCTTAGTACAAAAAAGTCGCATGAAATATACATATATCACACACACGCGCATGTTAGTTCAGTTTTGCATTGCAGTGATTTCTATGAAAAATAAATTGAAAATGCACACAGAAATACAAGCTTGCAAGAAACAATGGTGAGTCATACAAATCATAATAAAGTCATACATGTCACTTAAATGTTATTTACATAGCTTTGAAGGAACTCGGCCTTCTTTTTAAAACCTCATATTGACAGGAAAAAAAATAACCTCACTCTGTACATTCGGTGTAGTTATTCATTATTCACAGGCTTCTACACATACACGGCTCTTTTCACTGGCCTCAGTGTTTGGCAGATCCAGGCTGCATACATCTGAGGCAGCTTTTGTGCACACCTACTTAAAAAGAAATCTGTCTTTCTATCACGGGTCACAGATTCGTGAGCTTTGAGAACTCATTCCTGGACTCGTGCACCAATTCTGTCCCAAGGCGGAGTTTACAGCGAGAAAGCCATGGTGCTGTCTGTGTCGGACATGACTGAAGAGCGAAGTTGACCTCCATGTTTGCCGGACTTGGATGTCGTGCATCCGTACTTTCTGTACAGCCTTTTCAGGTCTTTTCGGAAGCGTACCCCAATGAAGGCATACAGGAACGGGTTGAGGCAGCTGTGCATGTAAGCCAGACTCTTCATGATCTGGCTGGCGATGTCAAAGCCCTGGGCCTCAGCACAGTCCGTGATGGTGGTGTTTGCTGCCTGCGTTGCCTCCACCACCAGCAAGCTATTGTACGGCAGCTGAGAAAGGATAAACACGGTCACGACTGCCAGGATGACACGCAGTGCTTTGTGCTTCTCAAAGTTCTTGGCCTTGAGCAAGGTTCTAATGATGACCGAGTAGCAGTAGATCATGACTAGGAGTGGAATACAGAAGCCCATGCAGATCTGAAGAGACAGAACCAGGATCTTTGTGTAGTTGTTTTCATTGTTCCAGTAGACCATGGTGCAAAAATGATTGCCCTCGGGGTCCACTTTGGTCCGGGCGAAGAGAAACTCTGGAATGGACAATATGATGGACAAGAGCCAGACAAACACGCACACCACTTTGCTGCAGGCCAGACGCAGCTCCTTGGAGTTCTGCGCCTTAGTGCTCTGCACGATCGAGATGTACCGGTCCACGCTGATGCAAGTCAGGAGAAACATGCTGCTGAAGAAGTTGATCTTGTACAGTGCCGATGTGCTCTTGCACAGAGCCGTGCCAAATGCCCAGCCCTTCATGGCATCCACCGCCCATAAGGGAAGCGTACACAAGAAGAGCAGGTCAGCCAAGGCTAAGTTCAGCAGGTATACATCTGTCATAGTCTTCAAGCGATTCTTGAAGTGTGTGTAGATCCAGAGCACCAGCAGGTTCCCTGCAAAGCCCAGGATGACGATGAGCAAGTACAAAGGGGGTTCATAGTACATGCGAAAGCGTCGCACGTTGCTCTTATCACACGGGGTATCAAACTCATAATCTCCAGTACCAGAACCACTGCCATAATCATCCTGTGAATAAAAGAAGATTAATACATCCATTCGAAACGAATTTCAAGTATTGACTAAAACAACATACAAAAGACAGATATGGCTCACTAGCTTGTGATTTTCAACATGCTGTGATTTATTTTGCTTTGCTTTACATCCTACTTACTGTTGGAGAGGCTGTTAAGAAGGCAGACAAAGTGTCGGTCATATTTATCATTTTGAATTCTCTGAAGGTTCTCTAAACACTTCTGAAAACAGCAAGAGAACATGTCAACATTAATAGCTTATTAGTTCGGGCACCAAATACCAGAGCAATATCAGATTTGAAAGAAATCGTTAAAGTTAAAGCTCGACAATCAAGTTAGATTACAAGCTTTTTGTTATTTTATAAGTATGTCTCTTCTGTTACATGTTACTTACATGTTTTCAGACTGCGTTCACGGTAAGAGACGTCGAGGAGAGCGAGAGAGATGCTTGATGTTGAAGTTATGTTGTAAAGCCGTGTTTTGCAGAAGCTTTTAAGGTCTCGGATTAACCACAGTGTGACGCACGTGTGTGTGTGTGTGTGTTTTTTTTTTTCTCTCTTTTCCTGTTGTATGCAGTTTGGCCATACAGAAATTAATCAGTGTTTATCTCTATATTAAAATGAATAATGATCGAGACAAAGCAGGGGATTGACGGAGAACTATCATAAGAACAGGGATTCTGATATAGTAGTTTAAGAGCACTTTAGTATGAATGGTTATTATTATTATTATTATTATTATTATTATTCGTATCATGTGGGGTTTGTTTACTATACTGTAAGAGATTGTGTTAGATTGCATTTGTCATTTGAAGTCATTCATGCTGACTGTAGAACCATAATGGTTATGTATATTATTCAAACTGAACTGCACTTTTGATTGGGTAAAGGAAAAAGACACTAGTTAAATATTGAATATGTACCAACAGACGTATTGTTTGAAACATTATCCTCTTAAAGCCTCGTCTTATTATCGACTTATGCATCTTGAAGCACACTATTACTGAATAATTCATAATAGTTTGGGAAGAACTAAAACAAAGCATATGTAGTTGAAAGAGGAAGGAATACATGGGGCTTGTTGCAGGTGTCCTGGAAATTTAAAGGATCCCTTTTGGAAAATTTGCGCTCAGTTCCCTAAAATTGAGCTTGGGCGTGATTTTGCTTCCTATTTAGAACCATCCATCCATCTTCAACCGCTTACTCCTTTATCAGGTTCACGGGGGAACCTGGAGCCTATCCCAGGAAGCATGGGGCACAAGGCGGGGTACACCCTGGACAGGGTGCCAGTCCATCACAGAGCACAATCACATACACACTCACACATACACTACGGACACGCCAATCAGCCTAGCATGCATGTCTTTGGACTGGGGGAGGAAACCGGAGTACCCAGAGGAAACCCCTGACGCACGGGGAGAACATGCAAACTCCACACACACATGGCCTCGGCGGGATTCGAGCCCCGGACCCTGGGGGTGTGAGACGGACGTGCTAACCACTAAGCCACGGTGCGCCCCCTATTTAGAACCATTTTTTTAAATAATTTAAAAAAGAGTCGTTTATAAAACTATCTTACAATCGTGTTGTTTTCAACCCAAATGACTAATGTACCCTTTGAATGAAGTACGTTGTAATGTTAGTAAAGTTAACCAAAAAAGAAAGAATCCTTTTGTTAACAGGTGTTGTATTAACAGCTGGCATGACAAACACTTTTAACTTGTTTAAATAGAGAGAGAGAGAGAGAGAGTTGACCTTTGACCTAATGGGACTCTTGTTTTCGATTACCCATCTCTATTGACGTAGTGTTTTCACAGATGGTTTAGCAGACAGGGAACCACCCAAAATAATGACCACGCAATCTTATTACCTTCTCCTTTTCTTGTTGATTTTTCTTGTCAGTCACGTACTCGCACACACGCATGTGATGTCCAGTGGTAACACATTCTCTTGCAAAAGTCTCACAGGAAAGTTAAACACATTATTAGAACTCTAATAATTAGGAACTAAATCAAATGTTACTTGGAGCCTAGTTCCTGCGTCAAACCTGAGCTCTTTTGCATTAAAGACGTCCTGTTTTTCTCTACACTGTAATGCAGTCTAGTCTCCTCATCTTATTCTGTCTGTTTTATTACACCATATCTTGAGCTTGAAGCATCGGTTCCTCTTTCCAAATCATCACATTGTTATTTGTTATGCAAAACTGATCACAAAATGATGAGATGGTTCAAGCAGCAGTAAGTTCATGGAAAACTTACTTGACTTTTATGGCGTCCTCATCAAGAGCGACTTACATTTAACTGAGCAGTTGAGGGAAACTGAGCTCAAGGGCCCAACAGTGACCGTGACCTCAGGACATGCAGCACGAGACAGAACTTTATTTTACTTAGGGACTGATATTTTATGATGACTCACATGTGCGTGATTGAGGAGCTCTCCAAGATAAACAGTTAATCTGAAAAAAAAAAAAAACCCAGAAACGCTCGAACTTCCTGCGGTGGTATTTTTCACAATGCACATTAAACTGAAAACAGCATACGTGCTCACATAACCACTTCACCTTTTGCCCTTTCAATGTTGCCCAGAATAGTCATGTGTTCTATCTTATTTCACAGTTTGTCCAAAAGTATGTGGACACCTGCTTCTAATTATTCTGTTCGGGTGTTTTAGCTTACACTTAGCGTATGCACTTATGCACATTTAGCTTACACTTGTACTGTAAATGTTATTATTGTGAAAGTGTCTAAGAGCAACAAGCTGTGGAGACCACACAAACTCACAGACTGTGGTTGCTGAGTACTGAAGCACATAGTGTTTAAAATAACGTCTAGTGTATCACTTTCACTCAATACAGAGTTCCGAACTGCCTCAACATGAAATGGGTTTGAATGAACATCCAATGGGGACTAAATCTGGAATGGGATGTTCAAAAAGCACATACGGATATGATCTCCTGGTATCTATAAATGTTTGGCTGTATCTGCACTTATATAGCACCTTTGAACCTCAGTGGATCTACAAAGCGCTTTATACTGCGTCTCATTCACCCACTGTCTCACACACCAATGGTAGCAGAGCTGCCATGCAAGGCACAGGTCTGCCATCGGGAGCAAGTTAGTGTTCAGTGTCTTGCCCAAGGACACTTCGGCATGTGGAGTCATGTGGGCCAAGGGAACCTTGCGATTACTGGACAACCGCATCTACCGCCTGAGCCACACAGCCGCCCATGTGTATGTACAATGTATGAGAAAACCAGGGTTCGATTTCATCCCTCCCCACCACGTTATAGTATTATATTATACAGTGAATTTATTATTATTATTATTACCTAGTTATCTGAACAGTCTTCATGCCATCTTTATGAAATCTCATATGGTCAACTCAGAAAAGAATGCAAGCCCTCGTGTCATCCTAACATATGAATTTAAGGGACTTCCAAAAGTGGGTTATCAGCCTGTAGCTAAACCTCAAATGCCATAGGCAGAGACACGTCTTCGTTTCGGTGAGAGAGGCAGACGCTCTAGCATACACTAGATAGAATGCAGCTTTACAGAAATATCATTTTACAAGCAACTTACAAATGAGAGCACACTCACACACCAATGGTAGCAGAGCTGCCATGCAAGGTGCTAGCTTGCCATTGGGGGCAATTTAGGGTTCAGTGTCTTGCCCAAGGACACTTCGGCATGGGATCACCCGGGCCGGGATTCGAACCGCAAACCCCACGATTAGTGGGCAACCCGCTCTACCGACTGAGCCACAGCCGCCCAAAATAGTCATGGCACCATTCCACTCTTGGACATTTTCGCAGACTGATCACGAAATCGCAACACTATCAGTGTGACAACTGTCAGTGATTAATTTAAGCATATTTCAGCAGTGTCTTCATTTTAAGTTTCAAACAACCCCGTGACCACTACCTTTGCACTATTTAGCTGCTGGTTGCTCATTAGCATCCAATCATTAGCATCCAATGTTGGAGGTTTATTGAGCTTTATCTGAACAAGCAGAATTGGCCGGTTACACTGGATGGACCTAATTGAACCCAGTGTTGCTCTGATGACAATATGCAACACCCATGTATTTTGTTGAAAAAAAAACATTTTTCTTTTATTGTTTTTTATTCTTTTAGGGGGAACCCCACGCCCTCTTTCAGCCATGAGACCGCAACTAAACAAAAACCATCAGACTTGATAAGTATGCTGCTAGACAGTGGGAGGGGCCCGTCTACCTTGAAGGTGCATGTAGCAGTTATTGCAGCATGGATGGTGTCTTGCTGGGGAAAATGTGACACACTTTCATGAAGGGGGCAAAATGCCTTCTCAGCTTTGTACTGGAATTTTTTAGGGCATGTGCCCATGTAAAATTCCAAACTGAAATAGGTCTCTCGAAAGTATGCTTTTTTGCATGCCTTATTGGACCAAATGGCATAGATTTAATCATCAGATCAAATGCCACATAGAAAAAGACACTGAGAGCTCAGCTTTTTATATAAAGAATGGCCGAATTGGGTGGTGGAAGTCACCACCTTGGCTTACCATTGGAGCGGACACCCGTGGCGTCCTACCATGACACGTCATTTTGAGAAGCGTCTCCTCCTCGTGGGCATTACTTGATGGTGTGATACTCCAGGAAGCCGGTGCTACTACAGTAGTAACTGGGTGTTACTATGCACCTCGTCCATATTCTACAAGCTTAGCATTGGCCCTTATAGTGCCATGAGTGCAGCAGACATCTCCGAGCACCTTTCCAGTCAGTGGGTCCTTCCTCATGACATCGTGGCGTATTTTATCTAGATATTCACCAGCCCTAAGTTTGGAGCTGTGAAACATATCTAACTTTAACCTGCTCATAATTTAAACTGCAGCATTATCTCTTTCCCCCCAGTGTCTCAAATGACTCATTCAATGATCCATTCTAAAGGATTCATTGTAAAGGATTCATCCTTTCAGAGAACATACTCTGCTCTGATTGGACAGATGTCCCAGTCTGTTGTGATTGGTCTACCGCTGTCAGCGTGTTTCAAAAAGGATACGCCCACTACTGTAACCATTTCAGCCCCATCAGTCAGCAAGCAGCGGATGAAAACCAGAGGCGCGGCTTTTTTTTACAAACCTACGTCGGTTAGTACAGGAAGTAAAGTCTGGAATTACTAGCGAATCATTTCAGCTGTTCAGTATTGGTTCCTTCTTTTGTCGTGCGCTTTTGATCTTTGAAACTTTGCAGACATTTTACATTCATAAACAGCTCTATAACACACTACATGAAAGGTAATGTTTGACAAACCATAATAGGTGCACTTATTTTTAAGCTTTTATTATACTATTAGGAGAAAAACTACCGGATGGCAATATATCCGAAATGAGACCGATCACCCTGACACCAGTCATACACTGATGCAGGCCCTCTTGCTAAACAATTCAGAACTGTACCCGAATATATAAGATGAATTAACAAAATAATATGCTTTAAGATTTTAAGGAGTTAAACTGTGATGCATTTCTGCAAAACTGATCTGATAATCTAAAGTCACTATGTGTTGATAATACTGCAGCGGTGCAGCACTGTGGTCACCGAGCCAGACGTAGGAGAGGAAAAAACAACATTGAAATAGAACAGTCTGTGAGCAGCTTCCTCCATGTCTCACAGCGAAAGCACCTCAGAGCCGAGGTGCATCTGCATTGTTTTCTCTTAAAAGTGCATTTAGTGTATATTGTGATGTGATTAGTGTGGGGTAAATATATGAACTGAACTAGCGGAACACAAAACAGATATTCTATTTCTTTTTTACAGATAGCAATCTAGCAATAATGCATGGTTATCATACAATCGATTGTGCATACAGTTCCACTTGTAAATTGAATTTGCTGCTTTGTTATGGTACGTAATGCTATAGTATTGACTAGGGGTCTAATACATTGATAATATCTGTTTTTGGATTTAAACCCAATATATACATATCTCTCTCTCTCTCTCTCTCTCTCTCTCTCTCTCTCTCTCTCTCTCTCTCAGCCCTACCACTATGCCCCCAGAAACGTTAAGTACTAGTAGCCTAATTTAAAGCCATGTGCTGACCAGACATTTGCTAAATCACTACATTACATACTAAGTCACTACTTTCTCTCACAATCTTCATATTTGACCATTCACCCGCACTTGATCATGTGGCGTCCTAGTGCCCTATGAAACTTTTTTTTAATAATGTTCCTCTTATTTATATCTGAATTGATATCGATTTAGAACATATTATGGTGGAAGTGGTGGCTTGGCGGTTAAGGCTCTAGGTTACTGATTTTAAGGTCGGGGATTCTAGCCCCAGCACTGCCAAGCTGCCACTGTTGGGCCCTTGAGCAAGGCCCTTAACCCTCTCTGCTCCAGGGGGCGCTGTATCATGCTTGACCCTGCACTCTGACGAAGAAAATAATTACACTGTGCTGTAATGTATATGTGACCAATAAAGACTCATTATCTGCACATTCTAAGTAACTTGTATTCATTGTTACGTCCCTTATAAGGGGGATCCAAGGGGACAAGGAAACGAGAACATATATTTGGACTGCTGCTTTATTGGAATAACATTGAGGGGAGTTTGTTGTTAACAATCCCTTGGCATTCAATAGGACTCTGGAGTGCCTGCATCACTGATGGCTGAAGTCTCCGTGTGCTCTATTGTAAAGCGAGAGAGGAGAGAAAAGAGTCAGATACTGAAAGATAAAAGTCATGACATGAAAGATGCTTATAAAAGTTGTCTTAAGTCAACTGGTCATGTCCCTGTTTTGAAGGCATGTCAGATTTACCTTCATACAAGAGACCATGGGCTGCTCATGATTCAGAAGCGAAGTGAAGCTGTGTCTGATACGTACCTGTGATTACCTCTTTGATTTGAATTCCTCCTCCGCCAGCTGCGATTTTTTTTAAATGGAGAGAAATTGGAGTTTAAAAATGCAAGTGGTACAAACAATACTGACAAAACTGCATTCTGTGCTACCTTGGATAAACTAGCTCATTTATAATAGCTTCACACGAGAAACAATGACAGTTATGAAATAGAGGAAGAAGAAGGACTGCAGAGTAACACTCTACTGCAAGCATCAGTAGACATGTTGGGTTTCGCTCGTCATCTGATAAAAGCCAGAGCCAAGTGTCCATTGCTATATATTTAATTTTAGGCAAATGTAGCATATCATCCACTTCCTTTTTCTGTAGTACATCTATTTGTATTTTACACACTTTACGAACACACTACATATGCTATGTACTGTGTGTGTGTGTGTGTGTGTGTGTATATACATATCAGTAGTTTATCACTTTAGTATACACAAACAGATGGTTTTGGTCAGGCTACACCATAGGCGTGTGGTTGAAGAGGACTTGCCTTTGTGGATGTATCTAGACTGTATTTCCATGGAGACGTGGGGTGAGTCCTGGGGCGTGCTGGTTTTGGGCGGGGCACTCCCTACAAGACGGAAAATTGTAGATAAGAGAGGGCCACGTCCACCTTCACGCCTCAGGAATCTGGTCCCCTTTACTATACGGATAGAAAAACTTGTGCAAAGCGCAAATATATCAAATGTGATGGCTTTGTCCTCAGCACCAGCCTTTGTTTGATTTATTTTGAGCTCAAAGGTTTAAGGGATGGGATGGTTTTTGGATCAAAATGAAACCTTTTGGCAACTAGTGTCTAAGACTAAAGTTAGTATGTGAGTAAAATAAACTCGCGCTAATGATCTAAATGTCACACTAATGATTATGCTTTGAAGAAGTCTTGTGTCATGTGATCAACAATTCATTTTCACCGCTATCAGTGATGCAGTCAGTTAAAAAGTTGGAGTTATGTTATGTTATGTGACCATTACCACAAAGATGTGAAGTTTAGAGGTGAGCCAGGCAATGGTTGCTAAGTAGTCTAAACAATCGCCATATCTATGATATAACAACACCTCAGTTTGGTTACCAAGTTAGCCAGTTATCTCATCATCTACAACCCTGTTTTCATTGAACATACGTCTGCTCTTACCTGAGAAAGTGTAGGACGACTCTGTAAATTCTGGCAGTCTGAAAACAGGAAAAATAAAGAGAGAGTGTGGATTAAAGGGTGTCAAACCTCAGGGCTTGGTTAACAAATGAGAAAAGCCGTCACAATCTTATCGTGGAGGTAGATTTATTGGTGTTATGGTATGAGTATGATTTGAAAGAGGCTCACTTGAAGTCATCTCCCTCCAGGAGTTTTCTGTAGGTGGCGATTTCCACATCGAGAGCGAGTTTGACGTCTAGCAGCTCTTGGTAGGCCAGAATCTGTTTGTGAAGGTCGGCTTTAGCGGCCTCGATGGCAGACGTGAGGCTGGCGATCTGAGCCTGGTACTCAGCCACGCCCACGCTGGACTGAGCATTAGCTTCTGCCAAGCTCTGCTCCAGGGACATGTTCTGGGAAAACCAAATATAGCGTTATTGATTCTTTTACTTTCAGTTCAATGTTGTGAGATTGGTTTTCTTGAGAATTCTACACTGCATTTAGTAGCTTTGATATGAAACAAATAAAACAAGTAGTATTAAGAAACTACGCTAAAAAATCCCCGTGCCATAGTGTGCATGAACCTGCAGAAAGTACCTAACTTCTCAACACCTTTCTGCATGGTATACAATCGAGTCAGTGATGTCAGAATGTTTGCAAGCTAGGTTTGTAGTTTCTCTGAGAGCAAACACAGTGAGGAGCAGCTCTTCTCGTCTTGCGGTACTGACTTTCAAACCACTTCCTGTGCCTTCTGTTTCCTGTACCTGCCAACTGTGATTTATGGTAAATTTGCTAATCGATGAGAACTAAGCAGTACTGTCTCTTGGCCTCACAAAACGTGCGCAGCAAGCATTTATTTCCTGTTCTGTCAGTTTACAGACATGCTTTCATTCTTAATCAAGTCCCCAGAATATAAAAATCCCCGAGACGATAGAGGAAATGATGTTTAGATGACTGGGGATAACCAAACTCAGATCAAGAACTTCAATTAATGTTCACATGAAATGTCAGAATGGGAAAAAAGAAATGGATCTCACTGACTCTGACTGTAGAAAGGCTGCTGGTGCCAAATGGGCTGGTTTAAGTATTTCAGAAACTGTTGATCTCCTGGGATTTTCACTTTTGCTCACCGGATGATTTGTTTTTCACATTTGACGTAAACTCTAGAGAATGTGCAAATCCCAGGAGATGAGTAGATTCTAAAATACTCAAAGCACTCCACCTGGCACCAACAACCGCACCACACTGAGCATATCAGGTATACATCAGGTGTTGCTTATTATTATTCAAACACACTTCCCGCTGAGATCAAACGAACTATATCTGAATATTCTGTAATTGAATAATCGATGATTGTCGTTTTGAACACGCGCACAGATGACAGCACACGTGTGTCTTAATTAAGGGTTTCATTTAAATAACCTTCTCACATGCTATGCGTTATCACTGCTATTGATTTCAATAGCATGTCGAAAATGTATAATCAGTTGAATGTCATCTTTAATAATGGAATCGTTGTATAAAATGAAAATCATTACGAAAGTGGAGCTTTGGTCATAGGCATTCTTACTTTATGTGAATCTTTACGTATCGAACACTCACTTGTGAGAGAAGACCCTGTAACTCTAACCCGAGCACCTGTAGCTCCTTCCTGGATGCTGTGATCTCGGCTTTGGTTGATGACACAGCCTCTGTGCTCTTAGCATTAGCAGTCTGTATTTCATCCATCTAAGAAAGAGAGAGAGAGAATACTGCTTAGTTTCTGGGACCCGGACTTGTTTTAATACTGAGAATCAAATCCATGTAGGTAGTAAGAGAAAACGAATGAAAGAGTAGAATTAAAGAACAACCCTAAGGCATTTTTTATATGCTCGCCTTGAGTTTGTAGTAGGCTTCGGCTTCATCTCTGTGCTGCTGGACGGATTTCTCGTACTCCATTCGCATCTTGTTGAGTGCTGTGGAGATGTCAAACGACTTGCCAGTGTCCACTTCAATCATGGAGACAGAGGTGTCCATAGTCGTTGTACCCAGTTTGGACTGCAGAGAAGAAAGCTCCTGAAGAGAGATGTATTTATATATTAAAATATATATTTATATATAAGCAGATAAATCTTAACTAATGGTCGAAATTTGAAGTACCTCTTCCTGCGTTTTGGTGACAAAGTTCAGTTCATTCTTAAGGCTGGATAACTTTGCATCCAGATCAATTCTTAGGTCAGATGCTGCTTCAATGTCCTAAAGACAGAAATAGAGATAAATAAAGATAACTGTGCTTACAACAATGAAAACTACTTAAGTTTTTCTTTCCCCTTACCTTTTTCATGGCAGCAATGTCCGACTCAAGCTGGAACTTGACCCCTTGTTCAAAGTCAAATCTTTAAAATAATAATAATAATAATGATAAAAAAATACAAAAATAACGGAAGAGAGAAGATCTTATTTAAATATAATAATATGCAAAAACAACACTATGCTATGTATTTTATGTTATGTGCTTTATAAGCAGACTCAAACACATACTTGGCCTTGAGCTCATGGGCCGTGCCACGCACATTGTCAAGCTCTATCTCCAGTTTAATGGTGTCAAGCGTGAGGTTCTGCAGAGTGGTCCGATACTCGTTCAACTGGGTCTCGTATTCAACTGTAGTAGTGCTTGACGATTCTGGGGACATGTCAGTGCCACCGGTCAGTTGGGACAGCTTAGCCTCCAGTGCAGCATTCTCCTGCTGCAGTGCACGCACTTTGGCCATGTACACAGAGAAGCGGTCATTCAGGGTGGACAGCGTGGTTTTCTCAGCTGCACGAGATAGGACGGGAGCCAGAGTTGGGCCCAGAGCAGGACCACCAGCCAGAGCAGCACCGGCAGTCATCCCACCAGCTGCAAATGTGCGACCCATGGCAAATGCAGGGCTTGCAACTAGGGTTCCGGCTCCTCCGCCACCACCCAGTGCCAACCCTGCACCACCTGCACCCTGTCCATAGCCCATACCAAGTCCAGAGCCCAGACCAAGTCCGTAGCCCAGACCAAGTCCGTAGCCGAGACCAACTCCAGAGCCCAAACCAAGTCCAGAGCCCAGACCAAACCCAGCCCCAGCTCCAGACCCAGCAGCAGCCCCACTGCCTAGACCCAGACCAAGCCCCAGGCCTGCTCCAGAACCACCAAACCCTAATCTGGCTCCACCACCTCCAGATGCTGAGAGACCAGACAGCCTGGAAGAGGACAGTGAGTAAGACAAAGCCATTATAGACAGTTGTGGATCACTGGACCAAGCACAATATGAAGAAAATGGAGAATGCACAAAGGCAGGGAACTTGCAAAGGTTTATATAGAGGCCGTGTTGAATAGAGAGGAGGAGGAGGAGCACTAATCTATAGTATGTGCCAGGATTCCATGCTAAGCTTTCTGTGCCACCTCCAAATTCCATTGACCTTGAAATCATAAGCTCTCCCTGAGGGAAGAGTCTATGCTTGATCATTATCAAGCACTGAATGATTAATAATGTCCTTAAACACTCACGCACACTTAATCTTCCCATCAAACTGATGTTTGAGACTTTACTGGAAAAGTATTTTCTGGATTTGTTTCACGATGGAAATTTTACCCCATTAAATATATATTTGACAGCCATCCAAAAGGGTAAGGGAACAGTTCACTCCAGTATAGAAAAAAAAGAGTCCTTTAAGCTTCCTAAAGGGGATATACCCTCTCTGATAAGAAAACCCTCTGGTGTAGGATTGCACGTAGAACCTTTCCTCAGATGTTTTCCCCAGACAGACAAATCTGTAGCTGTCTTTTGGTTCCGTATCTGCACCATGAAGTACGTACACACCATGAGATCCTTTCTATATAGCACCTAAAACGAGTGCAGAAACTATTTTACTTGATAAAATAACTGGCTTTTGTGGAGATCTGCTGATTCAGCAGAAATCTTTTTCAACAGAGTCGCTCATCAAATCTGGAATTTGACATGCTCTGCCTGGTCTTGAAACCTAAAGGAGACATTTGAGCAGCGCTTGGTGCCTGAAGCATTGGCATCACCTGCTTGCCTCTCTGTCAGGTGAAGTTTCTCATGTCAAAAATCTGGGACCCTGCCAAAGTCATCATTACAAAACCGTAGAGGTACAGTGCACAATCAGCAACTCTAAATATAACACCACTAAAGTTACTAAAATGTTGAGATTTAGATATTCTTATTAAGATTTGTATTCTAGCAGGTGTCATTTTTAACTTCGTAATCAAATCAACAGTAGATAATGCCATCTAATTTTTTTTTTCATTCGAGAAGAGCAAATGCGTTTGTTTTTAAACACTTTGAATGGACGTGTAACAAAACGGTAAGAGAATGGTACAATGTAAGACTCCTAGTTAGCTAACTAACTAAATTAAAATGTCACAATAAAGGTTAAAAAAAAAGGTTCACATATGATTGATCTCGGTTTAATTAATTTATTAATTTAAATCACAAAAACCTGCCATTTTAGATCCACTGTACATACATACATCATGCTTACTTCATTAGGAACATCGTACTAATACTGAAAGTGACCCATAGCCCACTCCATCTTCAGTTTCCGTTTTTTGTCCAGAAAGCGATGTGACTTTCTGCTGCTTCAGCTTATTCACCTTGAGGATCAACATGTTGTGCATTCTAAGATGTTGTAGGTCGTAAAGAGTGCTTCAAGGGTAACTGTAGCCTTCCTGTGAGCTCAAACCAGTTTGAACCATCTCTTCTGTCCTCTCTTATCATCATGGTATTTCCATCTGTAGAATTGCCCGTCACTGGAGGGTTTTTTTAGTTGTTTTTTAGTTGTTACAGTATAAATTTGCTGTCCCCTCAAAATAACTCAGCACACAGTCATTAATGTCTAAACCGCTGGCAACAAACGTGAGTACACCCCTAAGTGAAAATGTCCAAATTGGGCTCAAAGTGTCAACATTTTGTGTGGCCACCATTATTTTCCAGCACTGCCTTAACCCTCTTGGGCATGGAGTTCACCAGAGCTTCACAGGTTACTTTTGAATAGTGAATTTGTTTCTAAGTGTTTCCAGTGCTATGTGAAACCAGTCCGCGTGCCCAGAATTTAGTGCAAGATGTTTGATGATCAGTCATCTCATTCTGCTCTATAGCATTCCATGCAGTGTGTGTGCTGCCACAGATCTGAACATGTTGCTCTAAAGCAGTGGCATGTCATCAAGCTTTCTTCACAAATACCACCTGCAAGGCAAAGTAGTTAGAACATGTACAATGCCAGAACTTGCACTCAGAGATGTTTGTGGAGATCTTAAGAAATGTTGTGCCTCGGCAAGTAGTAATGACATCGAGCTTTATAGTCGCTTGTAGAGTGGGACACGGTATCAAAAGAGTGTAGCAACATGCAACACAAAGGCAAACAGTTATAATGGATCTTTGTTTAGAATTCATAACTAGTGTACAGTTCCCTCTGAAACTATTGGAAAGGCGAGGCCAATTCATTTGATTTTGCTGTAGACCGAAGACTTTTGGGGTTGAGATCAAAAGATGAACATGAGAAGATAGTTTAGGATTTCAGCTTTTATTTCCTGGTGTTTATATGTAGATGTGTTAAACAACATAGAACATAGCCTACTGTGTATCAGACCACCCAATATATAGGTGAGCAAAAATACTGGAACATGTGACTGACAGGTGTTTCTTGTTACTCAGGTGTGTCCTGTTAGACTGAATGTTTAAACAATAAACAGCTCTTAACATCAACTCTTGGATTTAGCCTTCAGTTTCACCCGTATAGACGGCATTTGTTGTTCAAAAGGTTTAGCCAACATGAAGATCAGAGAGCTGTCTATGGGAGAAAAGCAAGTCATTTTGAAGCTGCGAAAAGTGGGAGATTCCATCAGAGGCATTAAACTAATTACACAAATGCATCCAGATTAATCAGGAGGAGCTTTATCATGCAGCAAGACAATGATCCAAAATGCACTGCCGACTCAACAAATGGAAAAAAGTCAAAGGTTTTAGACTGGTCAAAGCTATCACTAGACCTTAACACCTACTGAAGAGAAAACTGAAGGGAAACATAATTGCACATGACTGTATGGTATGTCTTTTTATGCTGTAGCATTACAATATCCCTTCACTGGAGCTAAGAGGATCAAACATGCTCCAGCATGACAATGCCCCTGTGTACAAAGCAAGCTCCAAGAAGACATGGTTTGCCAAGTTTGGCATGGGAAGAATTTGGCATGGGAAGAAACCGCACTGACTGCAGCCTGTTCACCCAACATCAATTCCTGACCTCACTTGTGGCTGAATGAGCAAATCACCACAGCCACAATCCTATATCTAGTAGAAAGCCTTCCCTGATGAGTGGAGGTTATGCTAGCAAAGGGGGACCTCATGGGTGAGGTGTTCAGGTGCTGACAAACTTTTGTCCATATAGTGTATTAGGTTTGCATCGAGCATACGTTGTAAAGTGAGAGGCTCCAAGCAGGTCTACATCCGCTGTACGGTACATTCATCTGTTCCTTTCATCTACTTCCATATTGAAGTAACAGCTGAAGAACGTTTCAGACTAACAGTAGATGCAGTTTTACTCAACCACCTCTGAAACCAACATAGAACTAGACTAGTAACACCCTTCCTTTCTCGTGGGAAGTGTGACAGTCAGGTGTGCAGAACAGGAAAGCATGATTTAATAACGATTCTTTAAGCGAGGTTAAGCGTAATAGAAAGTGAACCCTTATGTCTCATCACAAACTGACAAAAACCTCACTATACATTTAGATGTTGTGGGAGATGTGTGTGTACCACAAGTCTTTCCGTACCTTGAAAATAATGATCAGTGTGAAAAAAACAAATGAAGAAAGGTCACCTGAAACCCATGATTGATGAAGAGTAAAGACATGTACAGTTATTTCTAATTCATTTTGTTTGTATTTTAGCAGCTTTCATCCTAATTATGCTTTCTTGCCTTGTGCCCAGTGTTCCCAGGATAGCATCTGGATCCACTACAAAAGTGAAATTAGTATTAGAAACTAATCATTAACTTTTACTTCCAGTTTTTTAAAGGCAGCATAAGTGGCGCAGGTGGTAGAGCGTGTTGTCCACTGATCGTAGGGTTGGCGGTTTGATTCCCGGCCCATGTGACTCCACATACCGAAGTGTCCTTGGGCAAGACACTGAACCCCAAGTTGCCCCCAATGGCAAGTTAGCGCCTTGCATGGCAGCTCTGCTACCATTGGTGTGTGACTGTGTGTGAATGGGTGAATGAGACACAGTGTAAAGCGCTTTGGATAAAAGTGCTATATAAGTGTGCCATTTACCATTTAAATGGCTTAAACTACAATTTGCAAATTGTACAAATAGCTCAGCTGCATCTAATATAATATAACAATGTTTAACACTCATTCATCTTCAGTAACCATTTGGTTCTGATCAGGAAAGTGGTGGATCCAGAACCTACCGTGGTAACAGTGCAGTAGAAAGGCACCATTCACACACACATTCACACCTAGGGTGGTCAATCTGAATACCTGTATGTTCTGGAAAGTACAAGGAAACCATGCAAACATGGGGAGAACCCTGCACCATCCTGTGTAATCTATTGTGCATGAAAATCAGCATTTTCTGAAATACCCCAAAAACCAGAATGCTAGTTTTAATAAAGCTTTCAGTAAGAAATTGAGCTGAGGTCAAAGCTCGAGTACACTGAAACATGCGGAATCTAGTGAACTTTCCCAGAGACCACAGAATTATAAATAGAAAGTATAAATAGTGTCCTTCAGTTTACTGCTTATTGTTCACAGATTATTGTATTAATAGTCTTCTCATTATTAATCTCCATCGTGAGACCACACTTTCAGGTTCCTTGTTTGTTAGTCCACTTTCTAACCACATTTGTTTCCACGAGGCTTTACAGGCGTCCGAGATCACAAGTCGCTTAACCATCAAGGCTGTTCCTAAAAGTCAGAGAATTAGGAAGACACCTTTAGATGAACCAAGAGCTAAAAGGTGAAGTCAACTTTTTTTTAATACTTTTTAGGCGGTATAGTTGTATGAGTCGAAGCTAAATTTATGATAACACAATAAATAAATAATAAAATAACATTTGATTCTACTTGGAACACTTTATAATAGGGAACATAGTGGTTTATAGTCGTGCATAGAAGCAGTAAGGCACACCTTAAAATGTATCGTTTACGTTGTAAAAATGGGAGGGGGGGCAATGTAGGAGAACACACCCCAGATGGGATGCCAATCTATCACAGAATACCATGCACACACATTGACATTCTCATTCGCACCTAGGGGCAATTTAGCCAATCTGCCTACCTGCATTATTTTGCACAGTGGGAGGAAATCCAGTGGAAACCCAGACAAACAAGGGGAGAACATGTAAAATTCTGCACAGACAATAACCTGAACCCAGGCAGTAATTCTACCCACTGCACCACCATGCCACTCATGGTGATATCAAAATACAGAAAAATATAAGAACATTAGGAGCATGTGCCAAAAACTACAGGGTGAAAGTATACTTTCTATTAGATGTTAGTATGACTTACGTCATACTAAAAAGCATGAGTCATTTAGCTTGGGTACAAGTCAGGTGGTGCTTACTGGCCCAGTATGTGATGTGTGATGTGTTGCATAATGCTCTCTTACGCACGCACGCACACACACACACACACACACACATACACAAAGGCATGGGATATGATGAGTTTTCACCTATATTTTTTTATCCCTGGTTGAATCATGTGTTCAAGCATGTGTCCTCTATTTGTCAGGGGCTCTATAGAGCTTTCCTGAGAAACACACCATGCTGAGGCAACCAAAAATCAGCCTGTAAGAACAAAGAGTGCAGTCTGCTGTTACAATGGTGCCAAAACAAAAGCCCTGCTTTCCAGAAGCCCAGGCCACCATAAAGAGGCATGTAACAGAAGCTGTTGCCGTTTTGCGAGGTCAGAAAGAAGTGGTGTGTTCCGCAGTAATGACTCTGGGTGAGTAGTTGGTCTGTAAGATACCAATCCAGGAAAGAAATGCCTCTGACAAGACGCCGATCATCCATCCTGGGCCATGCTGGTGCAGAAAGGCCAGGAACTGTGAGCCAAGTAAGCACACGCAGTCCCACAGCTCCTCAGGGTGCAATCGTGGGCTCGGCATCTTCCGACAGCACCATCTGCCTGGGTGCCCGTGTGTCCCGCAGGGCACTGGGCATCAGCAGCATCTTCATGCAAGGCCTGCACAGTACCACTGTCCCTGTGCTGCCCAAGTATGCAGAAAGGGGTCACCTGATGGGTTCTGATGGCCTTAACAGCTGTCTGCTAGAGTACCGTGACAAGGTACATACCCTTGAGCAACTCAATCAGCAGCTGGAAGAACAGATCCATAACTGCCTGGATCGCAAGGCCTCCAGCGCCAAGATGTGGGGCGCACTCAGGCAGGAATGGGAGGACATCTACAGACAGGTGGGCAGAACTGCAGATTATGAGTGATGAGTATGAATTATGAGTGCAGATGTAAAGTATCAAGGATCATGTAATCTTCTGGAATTGAACATTTCTCCATTCATTCATGAAGTTTCATCTGATCTCATAAAGTCATAAAGACTCTCAAGTTAGTGAAATGTCAAGTCATGTGGTCTCCAATTCTTTCTGTAAAAAATAATGTGCTGTGGATCAATAAGGCTGTGGAAGTTATTGGAAATGTTCACGATTGTATGTCACATTGCTTCTCTGCTGTCTCTGAGATAAAGGAAAGTTGCACTAAACTCTAATAAACCCTTTCCATCTGCCAGGTGAGTGAGGCCATCCTGGACAATGCTCGACTTGTGCTTCAGACAGAGAATCTCCAGGCCAATGCTGAAGATCTTAAAGAGAGGTATGTGGGATTTAGAAAGACAAAATTGGAATGAATGTGAAAAGATAAGCATCAAATAAATAAAACATTGTGTGTAACTGTTCTCACAGTTATATGCTTTTCCAACATAAATGAAAAACTTAGAGCTATAATATATGAAGGGCAGTGGTGGCTTGATGGTTAAGGTTCTTGGTTACTGATTGGAAGGTCAGGGGTTCAACCCTAGCACCTCCATGTTCTGCGTTACTGATCGGAAGGTCAGGGGTTCAACCCTAGCACCTCCATGTTCTGCGTTACTGATCGGAAGGTCGGGGGTTCACACCCCAGCACTACCAGGCTCTGGGTTACTGATCGGTAGGTCAGGGGTTCACGCCCCAGCACTACCAGGCTCTGGGTTACTGATCGGAAGGTCGGGGGTTCACGTCCCAGCACTACCAGGTTTAGGGTTGCTGATCGGAACGTTGGGCGTTCAAGCTCCAGCACTGCCAAGTTCTGGGTTACTGATCGGAACGTCGGAGGTTCACGCCCCAGCACTACCAGGCTCTGGGTTACTGATCGGAAGGTCGGGGGTTCACGCCCCAGCACTACCAGGCTCTGGGTTAGTGATCCAAAGGTTGGGAGTTCACGCCCCAGCACTACCAGGCTCTGGGTTACTGATCGGAAGGTCAGGGTTTCACGCCCCAGCACTACCAGGTTCTAAGTTACTGATCGGAACGTCGGGGGTTCATGCCCCAGCACTACCAGGCTCTGGGTTACTGATCGGAAGGTTGGGAGTTCACGCCACAGCACTACCAGGCTCTGGGTTACTGATTGGAAGGTCGGGGGTTCACGCCCCAGCACTACCAGTTTCTAAGTTACTGATCGGAACGTCGGGGGTTCATGCCCCAGCACTACCAGGCTCTGGGTTACTGATCGGAAGGTTGGGAGTTCACGCCCCAGCACTACCAGGCTCTGGGTTACTGATTGGAAGGTCAGGGTTTCACGCCCCAGCACTACCAGGCTCTGGGTTACTGATCGGAACGTCCGGGGCTCACGACCCAACACTACCAGGCTCTGGGTTACTGATCGGAACGTCGGGGGTTCACGCCCCAGCACTACCAGGCTCTGGGTTAGTGATCCGAAGGTTGGGAGTTCACGCCCCAGCACTACCAGGCTCTGGGTTACTGATCGGAAGGTCAGGGTTTCACGCCCCAGCACTACCAGGCTCTGGGTTACTCTATCGGAACGTCGGGGGTTCACGCCCCAGCACTACCAGGCTCTGGGTTACTTATCGGAAGGTCAAGGGTTCACGCCCCAGCACTACCAGGTTCTGGGTTACTGATCAGAAGGTTGGGGGTTCAAGCATCAGCACTGCCAAGCTGCCTCTGTTGGGCCCTTAACCCTCTCTGCTCCTTGGGTGCTGTGTCATGGCTGACGCTGCGTTCTGACCCCTCTGACTTCCTAACATGCTGGGATATGCAAAGAAAAAAAGAATTTCACGGTACTGTAATGTATATGTGACTCATTATAATTATCATAAAATCTGAGAAGTAGTTCTTACTGTAGATTCTAAAGCTTTTCTGTGTATGATTATTCAGGTCTGAACATGCACAGCCTTTCCGTAAAGCTGTAGAGGAAGAAATCAACTCCCTCTATAAGGTGATTGATAATACCAACTTAACCAGGACGGACATGGAGAAACAGATGGAGAGAATGCATACTGAACTTTTAGACTTAGCCAAAGCTCATGAAGAGGTGGGGATTCAGACAACGCATGTGACAGGCTACAACAAAACCTGTGCTCTAGTGTTACTTTGAATCATTGTGAAAGTGTAACCAACACAAACTAACATTTTGTCCTTTGTAGGATGTGAGACAGCTGTATAACCAGTTGTCTAGCCATGAGGTTGATGAAAGTGATCTACCTACTGAGACCAGTCTAGAACAGATATTGACTTTTATCCATTCCCACTTTGAGAAGGTCATTGAGAAGACCCGGGCTGAGACTGATGCATTCCTAGAGTGCAAGGTGAAATAAAAAGATATGGTGATATGGGTTTTTATAATCAATCTACAAATGCACCTTGGCTTTTAGTGAGCTCTTAAAAGTACGCGTATGTCTATTGTACTACAAGGAACAGTGATGGACCACTATTCCCTTGTATTGTTCTTATCATGATAACTCTGTGTGTATACAGAAGGAGGACAGTGTGGACAGAGAACTCAGTCAGGAGGAAAAAGTCCTGGAGAACCTGAAGACAGAATGTAATGATACACATGTGAAGATCCAGAGCCTGCATGCTGAAACAGAATCTATGAGAGCGCTGGTATGAAACTTGATTCCCACTCTGTTCATCAGCCATTTATTAATACACAAACCAGTTTTTCTTATGAAGTCTTCCAACAGGCCCGTTTCAGGTTTTACATGTACAACATTGATCTATGTTCCAACATCCAGAAACGAGGCCTGGAGAACTCCCTGAATGACGCAAAGCACTGGCATGACATTGAGCTTCAGAACTTGGGCTCAGTCATTGGGAAGCTGGAGGCCGAGCTTGCTGATGTGCGTGGAGACATTGAGCAGCAACAGCGTGATTATGAGACACTGCTCAACAACAAGAAGAGGCTAGAAATGGAGATTGGAACATATCATGGGATCCTGGACGGAGAGGAGAATAGATTCCACCCATCAACGTAAGTATCTGAGCTATTATCCTTAAGAGGGCATCTATAATCTAATTCCATCCCTGTATCCCAACATATTTAAAATTGCATATAGTTCTTCCAAGGCTCTTGCCGTGGACCATCATTTACCAAACTGATAAAACTGCAATACAAAATAGGTAGTACAAATAAATAGTCAGGTCATGACCAACATGGGGTGGCACAGTGGTGGAGCAGGTAGATTTGCCACCTCACAGTTCCAGGGTCCCTAGTTCATGTTTGCATGGGTTTTCTCTGGGTTCCCTAGTTTCCTCCAACCTCTCAAAACAGATAGATTGGTTATGCAAAATTGCTCCAAGTGTGAATGTTTGTGTGGTGTCATGTGATACACTGACATCCCATCCATGGTGTATTCTTACCTCACACCCGGTGTTCCCAGATCCGCCGCTACCCTGACCAGGATAAAGCAGCTACCGAAGATGTATAAATGATGAATTGCTTTCACACTAGGCTTTTAACTCTCAATAAACGTCTTATAAAGTGAAACATCCCTACTACCTTCAAGTTAAAAGGAGTCGCAATGATGTTCCGGTGCAGTAAATTTGGGTTAAGACTAGATTGCTCCCCGAGACTGTGGTCCGAAATGAGAAATGTTGTATTGTGTCGCCCCCTACAGGTCAGTGTGTGGTAGTGCAGAAGCTGAAGGAAGAACCCAAACTTTTCCTAAACAGCAAAGCTCTACTGATGGTACTGCAGCTTTTACTGGGTCATAAGGCTTTGGTGTCAGTAAAATAACTTCTTGATCCAAGCTACTAAGCAGTGAAAGTATTTTGACAGAAGTGATGTCTTTATTTCACAAACAGATCTAATAAACACACAGTGTTTCACATGTTCATGTGTGTGCAAGTTTGTAAAACACAATATTAATATTTTTAACAGATTAAACATTCGTATATTCTCTCTTATAGTGTATCTCTTATAGATGTCTTTTTTTCTCAGTCGCAGGTTCTGAAGTGAAAAAGGAGAAGACGCTGAAATGAAACTTTGCCCTTTATAAGCGTGGCAACTCGGAAACAATTCCATAAAATTTGCAATCTTCACTTGTATCGAATTCCTTTCTGCTCTATGGCTTGTATAGACTGCAGAACTATTTCACAAGTTGAGCGTTTGAGAATAATACACCTGGAAGACTTTGAAGTCACAGCCCAAAACATGCATAACCTTTAATTGTATACGCACTGCATGTTTTGAACATTTTCTCAGAAAGTAAGCAAAACCTCTCATGCTAAAATAACACCTCTTTGACACAGAACACTATTTGGTGTTTTTGCCTGCTGGGAGAAAAAAAAAAAAAAAAAGAGGCCGGTAGAGAGGGTCTGGGAGAATAATTGCCTTAATTGTCCAAGCCCACATCTCCACGCACCATAATTAATACTCTGCGGTTCTAATGACATAGCACCGAGCCAGCCACTTGGACGTCAGTCCGTAATCCATGTCATTACTCAACAGTTTAGGAAATCCACAAATTACAGGTGCAGTAATGCTTTGGTTGCAATGAAAAAAACACCACATGACACTCTCGTGAATAGAAAGGTGAGAAACGGGCACGTTTATTCATCTGAGACTTAATAGTTACATACATAGAAAAACTCCAAGTAAAAAAAAAAATTATAAAATAGTCAATATGTGATTTTTAAAAAATTATTTTTCTTTTAAACGTGTACGGTTTTACTTCTGTGGTCTGGTTGGGTCTCCTATGACAGAGAAGCAGCCAGTACAGAAACGATTAGGTGTTTTTGAGACGATGGGGGTCTCCCTCCTCATCCGAAGCCCCACAGATTGAGCTATCCCATTCTGTAGAAGAAGAAAAGCGTTATTCTAACACTGCACTTCTCTACTCCATGTACATTACATTATGCTACTCCCAACACAGCATTTTGCAGGAACTGCACTGCAACTGGGTCCTAAATAGTAACTTGTGATGATTCACCCAGAAATAGGACTAGTCAGTTCAAAACTATTAGTAGGAGGTTCATGTAGTATCTCAGGAGGCATCGGGCACAAGGCGGGGTACACCCTGGACAGGGTGCCAGTCCATCACAGGGCACAATCACACACACACCCATTCATACACTACGGACACTTTGGACCAAATGAATACATTTCAAGTGCAAATGAAATGTCCTCTAAGCTCCTTCTTAAGCCTTGACATTCACTCGCCATCAGCACTGAATCATCTCGATAACATGTTCCCAGTTTGATAAACAGTAAACTCGTCAGTGTGTTTCATAGGCTGACTTCCTTCTAAGGAAAAGTATATTACACCTCTTTTTGTCAAGCTCACTAGTTTGCTCACTGCAATTCATTTCAAAGTTTCGAGGCTTAAGACACATTGTTTCTTAATTAAAAAGGAACTCCTGAATATAAACGGCGTCTCTTTATTTTGTCAAACTCACCTGAGACTCGTCTGAAGGTCCTGTCTCGACGGCTTCTGTCCGGATTTTGGGCTGAATCGTCTAAAAGATTTAGAGTAAATGAGGTTCAGATATTATATCACTTCATTTTATTGGATTTTCATATGAATGGGTTTTACTCGGAAGGACAAATCAATCATAGCAACTAAGCAACAATGTTTGAAATGCATGCATGGCATTGTGTTGTAACGCATCCATATATACACATAAATCAAATGAAATAAAATCATCCTACCAGCTGAAGTCTGTCCATTGGCGCGGCAACTGAAGTGCTTTGGAAGAGAGCGAGAAGCAGAAGGATCATCACAGCTCCTTTCATCCTGGATGCCTTTATTTTTTGACTACCTTAAGTCAGGGTGCTAATGTTATATCTGTTCCTGCGTACACAGAAACACCCGCCGCTCTAATGTCACTCCTGCGTCACTTGGTCTTGGAGGCTTGTCCATGGGACGGAACCTTTGGAGAGATGACCACACCACTAAATGTTTGCTTCTATGAGTGTGCAATGTATTTACATGTCACAGATTGTTGAAAAATGTAAATGTAAATGAAGCCCATTCCAAATTTTTACTTATTTATTTATTTGTTTAAATAGTTGACCGTAAGTATCCTGTCCAGTCTCGGAGGGCTAGCATGTTCTGTGGCTGAGCCACATGGATAATTAACGTTCTGGACAAGTTTGTGATTATCTCACATGTCTGTCAAACAGAAGTGCAAAAGTCTGTAGTGTTTAAACTAAATGCAGGATGGCATTAAGTGAGTCAGGGTTTGACGTGTTCATTAGGGTTACCAGGTGCCCAGTTTGGGTCTGGACAGGCGAGTTTTGAGCTTTGTTGGAGTGGGAAAATGTCGTTCTAGGTCTGCCATTGTGATTCTCTCACTTTCTCACACACACACACACACACACACACACACGTGTGTGTGTACACGTTCTAGGCTTTGAACTGGTGTATATTCCACCAATCACTAGTGATAATATAACATCGCGTTGTGGGTTGGGTGAATTCTGCAGCAGTGTCTCAAACTGTACGTACTACACCAAAAATCCATCCATCCATCCATCCTCAACCACTTACGCCTTTATCAGGGTCACAGGGAACCTGGAGTCTATCTCAGGGAGCATCGGGCACAAGGCGGGGTACACCCTGGACAGGGTGCCAGTCCATCACAGAGCACAATCACATACACACTCACACAGCCATTCATACACTACGGACACTTTAGACACGCCAATCAACCTACCATGCATGTGTTTGGACTGGGGGAGGAAACCGGAGTACCCGGAGGAAACCCATGACGCACGGGGAGAACATGCAAACTCCGCACACACAGGGCCCCAGCGAGACTCGGACCCCGGACCCTGGAGGTGTCAGGCGAACGTGCTAACCACTAAGCCACCGTGCGCCCTCTACACCAAAAATCGCCACAGAAAAAAGTATTGAACACCTGAAATGTATTTAATACTTAGTAGAGAAGCCTTTGTTTGAAATGACACTTCAAGACACTTCTTGTATGAAGAAATGAATGGTCACAGTATTCAGGTGTGATTTTGACCCGTTCTTCTAAACATATTGTCTTTAAATCTTGTTCAGTTGGATTCGAGTCAGGTGATTGACGGACATTCTAACACCTGGATTTATTTTCTCTGAAACCAATCAAGTTTCCTTTGCTGTATGTTTTGGATCGTTGTCCTGCTGGAAGCTCCACCCACATCTCATCTTCATCATCCTGGTGGATGTCAGCAGATTCTTCTCAAGAATCTCCCAGTGAACGGCTCCGTTTATCGTTCCTTCAATTATATGAAGTCTGCCAGTACCATGTGATGAAGAACAGCCCCACACCATGATGCTTCACCTCCACACTTCACTGTTGGTGTAGTGTTTTTAGGGTGATGTGCAGTGCCATTTCTTCTCCAAACATGGTGTGTAGTATGACAACCAAATACATAAATGTTGTTCTCGTCTGATCAGACTTCACTCTCCCAGTATTTCACAGGCTTGTCCAAATGAGCTGTAACAAACTTTAAACGAGCTTCGTTGTGTCTTTTCTTTAGTAATGGAGTCTTGTAGAGTGAGTGTGAACAGTGGAGTGCATTGCCTATTGTTTTCTCTCTGACGATGGCACCTGCTGCCTCCAAGTGCTTCTGGATCTTTTTCCGAGTACTCCTTGGCTCTTGGCTTACTCTTCTTACTGTTCTTCTGACTCCCTGGTCAGAAATCATGTGAGGAGCTCCTGTATGTGGCCGGTTGATGACGGAGTGATGTTTCCACTTGTGGATAACGGCCCCCAATGGTGTGTACTGGATTATTCAGAAGTCCTAAAATACGTCTGCATCTGATTCCATCAATATGTTTCACAACAATCAGGTTGTGAAGGTCTTGGAAGAACTCTTTGCTTTTACCCATCATGAGATGTTTCTTGTGTGACACCTTGGTAACGAAAAGCCATTTTATAGACCATCAAGTTAACACAGCTGATATTACTTTGCACAGATAGGGGTGTAATAACTTCCGGATTTCAACTGGTTCCTTGCCTCACCTTTCCCTAGAGAACAGCTTTTTCATTCCACTTTATTACACATAACTTTATTTATGGACTTTAATGTTGTGAATTCTTTGTATTTCCAGATTTCTTGAGTTAATACTGATGTCTGGTGAGAATTTCGTGAATAACCTCATTGGAAATATAATTACTGAAAATAAATGGGCATATTCAATACGTATCCCCCCGCTGTACACACTGTACCAGATCAGAAAGTGTTTTTCTCTTTCTGAACATGATGTAAATATTCTGTAAGGAGCTGTATGTGCACCCTTTACCTTTATAGGTAACTGCCTCGAAACGCTTTGGTTGTTTTCCTCTCCAAAACGTCATCACGTCCGGAACTTCAGGCACGGAAGAAGTTTGCTGCACAGTGACTGGCAGGAGCTGCAGCCAATCAGTAAGAGATTGATCCTAAACTATGAAACATGATGATGATGCAGTGATTGAGTTTCAGTGTTTTTCTTCCTGAACAATTAAGGCATTTATTTGTTCTCTAATTTGGTGGGAAACCTCTAAATAATCGATGGTAATCAAATGATTGATCTTTGTGGAAGTTGTATTTTAAATTCTGTGAAATATTGGTTGAGAATTAATCATTCACGGCATCTCATCACCCTCGGCGTGCATCTTTTATTTAATTCATTGTTTTTGCTATAATGTATATTTTTTCTCTTGAGTAAATCATTACTTTTAGTTGGAATTTAGTTTTAGTATCGTTTTAATCGTTAATATCATGGTAATCAAACGAAGGGGAGGCTCTTAGTATTTTTATCTGATTTATTGTTACAAACTAACACTCAATTCAGAACACCAATGATGATACAAAATAAATTACATCAACATATATTTCAGTTGCTTATGGTGTAAAAAAAAAGGGGGGGGGCGGTTTGGTTATCCTGCCACCTACTGGCCATTTATGATTCGGCAGCAATTCTGGGTCCACTCTGTTTACCTTCTGTTCTTAAATCAAACCTCCGAACATTTAAAATACAAAAAGTTTTATTCATCTCTCACTGTCTTTACCTCCCTCTTCCTCTCCTTCTGTCGAGCCACACTTGATTTTATCGAGATGCCAGTGATCCTGACCCTTTCTGCTCTCTGGACCCGCCTGATCCATCCTGATGTCCTACCTCTGGATGGAGCGCTCATCAACTGGAGGCTACATTCTGGAGATTGCTGAGGATGGTACCACTTGAAGTACCATGGAAATGATTCTGGACATCAGTTCCACATGGACGTTCTCACTGTGGTCTACAGTTGCAGCGATGGCGTTGGGACTTCAATTCCCACATGCAGCTTTACACTCAGGTCTCCTTTAGTGAACAGTGGATTAGTTCAACAAACAGTCTTCACAAACACCATAATGAACTTTCTTTTACTTTCACACTATCCGTCGTTACCCAGATGAGGATGGGTTCCCTTCAGAGTCTGGTTCCTCTCAAGTTTTCTTCCTCTTAAACATCTTAGGGAGTTTTTCCTCACCACCGTCTCGCTCTACACGGATAAATTCATAAAACACGTAAAATCTTGATCCTGTGTTTATACGTTTCTGTAAAGCTGCTTTGAGACAACGTCCGTTGTTAAACGTGCTACACAAATAAAATTTAATTATTCTCTGAAACTAGATTTTGTTTTGGTTCGTACTGCAGGTGGACGTTATAACTGCAGTTTAGTTTTCATTTACTTGTATTTTCATTTCAGTTAACGTCACCGATCGATTCAGTTTCCTTGGCAGTTTTTGTTAACTATAATAACCTTGGTCATTACTACTCAAGCGTACTACTTAATGAGCATCATGCGGTTTGGGACACAGCCCTGAATTCTCACTGAACAGTGTGCACCACTTTGTGTAGTTTTAACTACTTGCACCGTTATCCATACACACTGTATACTGTAGTCCTATTTGTGTCCTGGCACAAATTCATAAATAAATAAATAAAAAGACAAAATGGCTTGAAAAATGTGTTCATTAGAAAAACCCCACATGATTTATTTAGCACATTTACAAAAGGATAGACCCCCACTTGAGATTCAGTCCCAGGTTTGGAGATCCTTCAGGTGAAACAGAAACTGTGTGAGCAGGTCGACCATCGCCGTGTCTCTCTCTCACACACACACACACACACACACACACACATGCACGCACGCTCGAAAGCTCTCCCATCTCAAACAGAGGTAGCTAAAAGATAATCAGAAAGACTACAAATTCACTAGGGCCACATGTTATGATCCTCTGCTTACATATATAGATATATATTATACTATGCATATATATATATATATATATATATATATATATATATATATATATATAAACTTGATTCTCAATGTTAAGATAGATTAACTGAACTATTATGTGCAACATCATAAAAAATGTAAAAAAGAAAATCGTGGTCTGGAAATACAAAATGTTTAAAAAAAAAAAAAAAAAAAAAGTAGTATAAAAATAATGTACCATGATTGAACGTTACAATACTCGATCTAGGATATAGTAAATTCAACATCAATCAAGATCAGCAGAGGAATGGTCAAGAAGAGAGGAAAGGAAGAAATGAAGACATCCAATACTCTAAATTCACAGTCAGTAATCCCAAATTAGGAGTTGTTACTAATGATTACATAAAGCAGCTGGCTGGGTAAAGGGAGAGGGAGGGAGGGGACCCGAGTCTGGTGGGCCAGACACATGATTCTAACTTCCACCACCAGGACTCCACACCACTGCACACATAAAGGACAGGACACTGACGATGCTGGTCGTTAGGCAATTCCACGCCATCGCTACAAAAGCGAAGGAACGTAGAGCTATTCAGGTAAGACAGGTCATTGTTTTCGGTTATCACAACCCTTTCCCCTCCAGTAGGAGTTTCCACCGTGTCTCGAAACAAGCACTCTTCGGTACGCTCCGAGAAGCGGTAGAGCTTGATCCTATCGTAGTCCAGCATGATCGTGTGGAATATGGCACGTCCGGTCGATGTTCTGCACGGATACGTCGATGTTCCATCGGTCCGCCGACGCTGCGTTCGTCGGAACGCTCCGAACAAATGATATACCAAATAAAATGTGCTACAATAAAATAAAAAAAAACATGCTATAAAATCACAAGAAGTATTCAATGTTAGAAATCCCTTTAAATAATGTGATTATAGTCTCCCAAATAACATACATTTGCTTGTCAGTGGTTAACTTGTACCATCCTGCATGTCTTAACTATAAGCTTCCAGTTTATCAGGCGATTTTTATCCCATTATGGCTCACTCACGCACATTTCCCTAACCAAGCACACACTATTACACACGCAAGCAGGAACCGAGTGAGCATTTCTTTCTGCAGCGTCTCGGTAGTGCCTTACGAAAGACAGCCAATCCCCGAATTAAACTTTTTTTTTTTCCTTACACATTTGAAACCGTGATGAAAATAAAGACGTTACACCACATCCCCGTCAACGCTGCACCGTGTGTGTACACAGTGTGTAGGTTTTCATACGCATACAGCTGTTCCGACGCGAACGTATATCAGGACATCAAGTTGCACGAGTGCGTTATGGATGTTCTGCGCTTAGAAAAACGACGTTCAGAAAAATCCTTTGGATTTATTGGCTAAGCTGGTTGCAGAGGTATACAGCCCACCCCGACGCCGCCTTCGTGGCACACCATGGGCGCCATAAACGTCCAACGGTCAGTCTCTGGGTCGTACATCTCCACCGAGCTGAGGTTGGACTGGCCGTCGTAGCCCCCGACGGCGTACAGATGGCCGCAGTTCGCGACCAGAGAGACTCGACTGCGCCGCGTGTTCATTGCCACCAGATGACTCCACTGCTCGGTTGCAGAGCTGTACACCTCGGCACCGCTCAGGAAACCAGACCCGTCGTAGCCGCCCACCACATAGAGCTGACTGCCCAAAGCCGCTGCACCGTGCCTGCACCTCTTGTTGAGCATGGGGGACAGGGGGTGCCACTGCGCCGTGTGCTGGTTGTAATACTCCACCTAGTGGACAAGAGGAATGACGGTCACACTTTTTACAGCCTCGAATTCAAAATGCAAAAGGATTCAATATGCAGGGACACAACTCTTTCGTTTTGCTCCATTTTGAAGCACACGGGTCAGTTTCAAAGTCTAAGGCTTAGAATTCTAGGTCTGCTACCAGGACCCGTGTTTATCGATCACTACCAAGAACTGTTCTGTCAATTATCAAAACACTCGACATGGCTGGGTATCAACTGTGGACAGGGGAAAAAAAATAATGAAAGAAAGGGCATACCAGAACACGTAACCAAAAAATAACGACCTGGTCATTGGCCACAGATTGTGTGCTGGATGTAGTACTCCATCTACTGGACAGGAGAAGTGAGTACACAAAGGAGTATCAAAAGGTATTTAATAGATTTTTATTTAAATGCCAAAAGCAATCAATCATTCTCTTGCTCCATGACTGAATGCTCCATTCGCAGCTGCTGCTTAAAGTCCCTATTAGTCGCTACTTTTTAAAATCGAAACTTACAAAAAGGTTTTAAAACACCTTTTACCCCCAATCAAAACACAAGAGCTGCATTAGAAGTCAAATGAAGTTTTAACAAATAGGAAACTGATGTAAAGGGAAACTGTAAACTGTTTACTGCACAATATGTGTGCCACCGCCAGGTGTGTTTACGTTTGGAGAACTCGGCCCAAGTGGAGATTGCGACTGGGAATCCTGATCTGACCGACAGTTCCATCGCACTTTTTCATGTCGGAAGTTGGGGGTCCCCCCAGTGTTGGAGCATAAGAATAGATAGACATTAGATTGTGGACTTTTGACTTGTTGACCCCAGGACACAGGAGAGGAGACATTGTGCTTTCATAAGCGATTAATTACGGAACATTTCCAGGCGTCTCACTAACCGTGTTGAAAATCTGCAGACCGTCGTGTCCGCCAGAAACATATATCCTCCCTTCAAATAACGTCACGCCTGCGGCACTGCGACTCGCACTCATCTCTGTCACTATTGTCCATCTGGCCAGAGAGAAAACACACACACACACAAAGTCAAATGTCCATCCAGACTCGTGATCATTTATCATGATTATATTAAAGAAACACGAAGCCACGCCCACCTGTCTGTTTCTGTAGAATAGCACTCTACTGAATTGAGGGAGGACTTGCCATTGTAGCCACCACAGACGTATATGTGTCCGTCGACTACCACTGTTCCCATTGCGCTTTACACAGAGAGAAAGGACTAGTAAACTACTCATCTTCTCCAAACACTTTGCAGCATATTGTTATGGGAAAATTTCATGTGAATAGCCTCATTGCCAATATATTTTCTGGGAAAAAATACATTGACGCGTTTGATACTTACTTCCCGCTCTAGAGGTAAACGTGGGTTTGATTCTGAATCATGAAAACTACTGCTATAAAAAAACAAAAAAACAAAAACAAACAAACAAAAAAAAAAGCTGCCTCAGTGTGGAAAATAAATGGCACTGTCCATACCTGCGTTGACTGTTCATGCTGGCCACCTTACTCCACGTGTCCGTTTCTGGGTTGTAGACTTCGACTGTGCTGAGCCGAGACTGGCCATCGTAGCCCCCAATAGCATACAGTAGCCCGTTGACCACAGCCACGCCCACTCGACTCCGTGCTGTGCTCATTTGCTGACAGCGTTCCCAACACTTACCAATTGGATCAAAAACTTCCACGACGTTTAACGAGTCACCTGGACATAAAAGACAGAGTTACAGGAACTCTAATCTGTGTAGTTGTAGTCTCTGATTACTTTATATTACGGCTGGGTATTGCGACTAATTTGGCTCTTCGATTCAATAGTGATTTGTTAACAATAGTTCATTTAAAATGTTAGTTTTGCAGACATGGAATCCATATTTTATAGAAATGCTGCTAACTGAAACACTCCTACTTAGCTATATAACTGAAACACACATTTACATCAACAAAAAGGCCCACACAATTACGTCCAATTACTCTTTTAACTTTAAGTAAAATTGTAACAAGAAATAATCAACATGTGCACACAAGGTAAGCACAAACTGCACATTGCTGTAAAATAATTAAAACGTTGTACAGTGAAATTCATCAACAACTTAAAAGATGTTTAAAAAAAATTAAACCATTTTCAAAATTGAAAGCATGAAACATGGCGACATCTTCAGGACGAGAGGTGAACTACAGATAATATTCATTCACGTCCTCTCTAGTAAATTGAAGATCGATTAAAACCGGAAAATCGATTTGTTTATTATTGTTGGGTTTTTTTTTACCCAGCCTTACTTTATACACATATAAATCTCTGTTTAAATGGAATTTAGTCTTGGCTCCAGGAAACTGGGCCATAATGATGGAGCAAAAAACAGTATAAAAGTTCTTCTTTTAGGAAAGCACCTGTACTGTTGAGCCCTCCGACTGCATAGATTAACCCGGCGATGGACGTACAGCATCTTTGCCGTGTCTTATAGGCAGGCAGGTGCGGCCGGCGCTCTGGCATTAGATGATAATCCTTTGCCTCATCTACCAGATCCCTGTTTGAAGAGAAGCCAAATATAACCGACTTGCAACATCGCACATCTTGTAGGACAGGTTGTTCCAGATGCGCCTCCAGTTCTGGGCAACAGCAGATACAATGAAACAACCAAGATTCCATTTCATCATCTAACTGTTTAAATAAACAAATTCGTTATCCAAGTTCATACCCAATAAGTCAACCAAAGAAAATGAACATTTCTTCCTCTACCTCTAGTTCTGCACATAGTTCTTATTATGAGAAACGATATAAGCTGCAAAACAAAAAAGCGCCATCCAATAAATAGTGTCAAAGTAAGCACGACACTTGAAGGTCCATGCTATTTATAGCAAGCAGTGTTAGCTAGCTAGCTAAAAAGTTTAGAACCTGAAATGAAACTTTCCCGGTTACCATGACAACTGGCTGCAACCAAAAGCACCATTGCTATACCGGAATAATTTACAAGAGTTTTACAGATACAGGAACTTCCTCGTTTACTCAAACAATGTGATCCGTTATTTATTTATCCCACCCTCCATCATAAGTGAGCATAAGCTGCTAGCGATATTTGGAATAGCATTTTTGGCAGGCTTCCTTATGTACATATTGAACGTTTCCAGGAGACACACGGGCGGAAACAGTAGAGTTAAAGCAATCTGTAGGTGACGAGTACACAGTGGCTGACCTGCATTTGTGGCAGCAGCGCACGAGCTCGTCCTGTTGGACTCGATCAGCCAGGAACTGGGGTCGGCACAGGGGCAGTCGGGTCTTGGAAAGCAGCTCGGGCAGGCAGGCCTGGCGGTCTTCTCTCTGATGTCTCACCCACGCAAGAACGGCCTCGAACACCTACACCAAGCAAGCGCAGCCATGGTGAGAGACGTGCACGTACTCCTCATCGTGTGCAAATTCATTTTTAAAAATGTGTAACTTCCTTCTAAACATTTTTCACACATAGGGAAAAGCACACGCCGAGCTAGAAATATTCGGCAAACAGCGCCACTGTAGCTCAGAACTCTTTATACTACGGCACTATACAACGCTTGATTCTGATCAGGTCAGGAGATCGGTCAAAGCTTTTAGAATAATTCAATTCGCGACGTTCGTTTGAATACGTCATCGCTTTATATATTAACAACTTACACAGGGACTTGTATAGTGAACTGAAGTCTTCCGTGAAGACGTATTCATTTAGTATATCTTCAAAAGGAGTCTCCAGTTTCAGCACTATATAACCGTCTGAGATAAAGCTGTAACTTTAATGGGGTTTTTTCCCCTGATGTTGGGAACGTCTGTAACCTGACAAACTACACTTTTATCAAGGCTAAAAAGGGGAGGGACTGTTTATAATGGTTGTACCACGTTTTGGTGATCATTCCACGATATATAAATAAAAGAAATTGCTGTGGTATAAGAGAAATAACACCCTGTGGACATGTCGCTGTAGGGAAAATAATGAACTTTGGGGGAACAAGTTGGGTTATATCACACCATACTGTCTTTGATTATTTTCCTAGAATTGTACATCACCATCCGTACATAATACAAGATTATTTAATCTTATCAGTTTGGTGACAGCATCGAATATGAACATCAATAGGAATGACACAAAAAGAGAATATAAATGGTACACCATAACAAGACACATACTATCTACATCATTATATATGTGTGTGTGTTATATGTATGTATATATGTATATACACATATATACATACATATATATACACATACACATATATATATATATATATATATATACATACATATACACACACACACACACACATATATAAACTCTGCTACATTCACAGCTAGCTGCATGACAGTATCAAATACAGTCATGTAAATATATATTTATTATTATTAAGTACACCCCATGGAAATTTTTTACCATATTTGGACAAGCAAACATTTGATCATCTTTGAAACACGGACTATTAATAAAGGTGATGCACTCACCTCATCAGATGACGATTTATATTTTGTACTAATTTTCACAATTTAAATAAACAATAACAACAAAAAAAAACAGATCAGTCACATGGAAAAAGTAAGTACACCCTTACATTTATTACACCTTCAAGTCCATAAAGTTAGAATCAGGTGTTGAAGATTGGGTTGCAGTGATTAGAACGTGCTTAGTGAATGTAGGTGGAACCGGTCTTATTTATACCCCTCTCATATCTAGGGTCGGGTGTTCCCTTTGCTACTGAGGGGTGTGGTGTCATCATACCAAGATCTAAAGAGTTCTTTAAGGCCTTCAGAAAAAAAAGCTGTGGATGCCTATGAGATTGGCAAGGGATTTAAAAAGATCTCCAAATGTTCTGAAACACATTGTTCCACTGTAAGAAAAATCATCTACAAGTGACGCAGATTTCAAACGACTGCCAATTTCTCCAGAACGGGCCGTCCCAGCAAATTCAGCCCGAGAAAAGTCCATCTGATGCAAAAAGAATCTCCAAGAACCCCAAAATTTCATCACAGGATCTGCTAGCAAGTCTTACAACTGTTGGTGTGAAAGTGACTGCTTCTACAATCAGAACGAGATTGCACATCTGTGGGCGGCTGTGGCTCAGTCGGTAGAGCGGGTTGTCCACTAATCGTAGGGTTGGTGGTTCGAATCCCAGCCCGGGTGATCCCATGCCGAAGTGTCCTTGGGCAAGACACTGAACCCTAAGTTGTCCCCGATGGCAAGCTAGCACCTTGCATGCAGCTCTGCTACCATTGGTGTGTGAGTGTGCACTTCTAAGTCGCTTTGGATAAAAGCGTCTGCTAAATGAATAAATGTAAATGTAAATTGCACATTTGCAATCTGACCTGCATGGGGGG
The DNA here is from genome assembly GCA_022414735.1 of Noturus placidus. NCBI lineage: Eukaryota > Metazoa > Chordata > Actinopteri > Siluriformes > Ictaluridae > Noturus > Noturus placidus. The sequence goes on from JAFFST010052430.1 coordinate 40,912, forward strand.
CTTTTTGGAATAATGTCCTCAGGACAGACGAATCAAAGATAGATAAGTCAGTCTGTGTATAAGGAGGATAGTTCTTTGGTCACAGTAACAGCAGACATGTTTGGTGCACACCAAAGACAGCATTTCAGGAGAAGCACCTCATACCAACTGTGAAGCACGGTGGTGGAAATGTTATGGTTTGGGGTTGCTTCACTGCCTCAGGGACTGTACAGTTTGCGTTCATTAATTCATCTATGAATTCTGCATCATATCAAAGAGTGCTTGAAGATATTGTGAGGCCATTTGTCCAAAAATTGACGTGAACCTTTCAACAGGATAATGATCCGAAGCACACTAGCAAAAGAGAAAATAGTGGGTTATGGAATTGCCTAGTCAAGGCCTAGATTTGAATCCCATTTAAAGTGTTGGGATGGGAAATGTTGTGGGGGGGGGTAGTTGAAACAGGCAGTATATGTAAGAAAACCCTCAAAACTATTTCAATGGAAAGAATATTGCATGGAAGAGTGGTCAAAAATTCCAGCAAGACTGGTGGACGAATATGCAAAACGCAGTACTAGCTACTGAGGCCAAGGGCGCACTTACTTAACCCACAAGAATATCACATCTATTGATATTTCTCTTAAAAAAATGATTGACAAAGCTAATTTCCCTTGTGGTTTTGTTCAAGTACATCAACTTTATTAATATGCACTGTTTCAAAGATGATTAATTGTCCAAATATGTTAAATAAATAAATAAATAAATAAATTTTAAAAAGCCAACCATTCCTATGGGGTTTACTGATTTTTTTTTCCCCCACATGACTATAACAAACAATATTTCCAATACTAAAAGTCAGACCTGCTCCTCAGCCTTGACATTGAGCTCATCACAGCCCACCAGCTCGAGCACCTCGTCAGACCGCAGGCTCAGAAACTCTTCGGACATAGAAACCTCCACAAAGTGCTGATGCACGAAGCTGTTGGCGGCATCATACAGCGTCGTGCACATCATGGTCTCGGCGAACTGCCGCACACCTAGGCAATTTTTTGGATGCAACCTGGGATCACAGGGGGAGAATCCGGTTTGTCAAGGAACATTCAGTTGATCCAATGAACATAAATGTTGTGTTTTGCGGCGTGGAGGCTGTGCAGTACCTCTCCTGAAGGAAAGAGCAGCAGGCATCTTTAACATTCTGCAGCTGCAGGAAACTGGCGCCGACCAGGAGCGCTTGAACGTTCTGCTGGTCTATGGCTATGTGTCCGTTATACGCAAAATTGATCAGCGCCTCAAGAGCACTTTGAAGGGAAATGAAAACACACTTCACTGTATTGTCAGCTTTATGAATGAGTACACTGTGCTTTATCACCATCTCATAGTGTTTCCTGTTCGGCTTTAATCGTTTTGGGGGTTTCCAGATGCGAATAAAATGTCATTTATAGACCAAAACAGATGTGCAAAGGGGGAGGAAGAAAAAAAAAATGGTTTTACAACAGTTACCTGGGATCCATGCCTTGCATGACGATCTCATCCTGTTTGCACTCGACCATGTCATTGGTGAACATGGCGTGGAAGTAGGGAATGGAAGCAGCCAGAACAATCCGGTGGGCACTAAACTTATGCTCTCCCACCTACAACACACATCAGAAACACACACGCTGGTTATTACAATGTTTTATGCGCATACATAAATATAGTGCCCTCCACTAATATTGGCACCCTTAATTAATATGAGCAAAGCAGACTGAGAAATTGTCTATATTATTTAACCTTTTGATATTTTGGTTTAAAACATTCACAGAAATGCTCTGCTCTCATGGATATCACACAATTGCAAACAACACAGGATTATCAAAAAAACTATATACATTTTAAATATAGATGTGCAACAATTATTGGCACCATTTTAATCAATATTTTGTGCTACCTCCTTTTCCAAAATATCAGCTCCAAGTCTTCTCCTATACTGCTTGATGAGGTTGGAGAATACATGGTGAGGGATCTGAAACCGTTCCTCCATACAGAACCTCTCCAGATCCTTCACATGTCGAGGTCCATGCTGGTGGACTCTCCTCTTCAGTTCACTCCACAGGTTTTCTATAGGGTTCAGGTCAGGGGACTGGGATGGTCATGATCTTGATTTTGTGGTCAGTAAACCATTTTTGTATTGAATTTGATGATTTTTGGATCATGATAGGGAAGGCTTGCAGGGGCTTTAGTTACAGAAGGTTGAGAACCTCTGTTCTAGAGTGCTAGCTCTAACTCGTGCTTCTCGTCTGTTGTACAACTATCTTCCACTCGGTTCTGGTCAGTTGGTGGAATAATCGTGTTTATAAAAACGCCTACCAAATAAAAGTGTGTAAATATTCACACTAACTTTTTTACATTATGAAATAAAATCCAAAAGAACACACACACACACAGAGGCTTTAACGGACACACTCGAGAGTAAAGCCACAGATCTGGTTGATTTGCATAATCCTCGCCCCTGGTGCGCAGGTGTGTAGGAAAAGAAAGGTCATGGAACCGTTCAGGTGAGAGAGACACAGACGGGATTAATCAACATACAGCTTATTAAAGAGGCTGTGGATGCAGTAGGACAGACACAGCTGGAACAAACAGTTGACGGTAGTTTTAATCCGATGTTAATCATAAAGCAGATTAGCGTAAGGACACGGTCTCAGACACATCATCCTGGGAGTCAGGAACATACGAGCAGATCTCAACACAGTGGCCAAAAAATTCACTTCCTAAGAAAGTAATCAGGGCTTGGGTTATTCGTACAACGTGGCGCACCTACCAAAGACGTCCCTGTGAACGAGCCGTTATTATAGGAACATTTACATTTACATTTATTCATTTAGCAGACACTTTTATCCAAAGCGACTTACTAATGAGAGCACACTCACACACACCAATGGTAGCAGAGCTGCATGCAAGGTGCTAGCTTGCCATCGGGGGCAACTTAGGGTTCAGTGTCTTGCCCAAGGACACTTCGGCATGGGATCACCCGGGCCGGGATTCAAACCACCAACCCTACGATTAGTGGATTAGTGGACAACCCGCTCTACCGACTGAGCCACAGCCGCCCCAGGAACGGCGTCTAACCTATTGGAATGAGCGAGCGTTGCAAACTCTTTTAGAAATGAATCGACAGTTTCGGACCAATCGGAATGAAGCATTCAGCAGCTCTGTTGTGCGAGTGATTTTTAAAACTGGTCCGTCGACTTTCTAGGAAACTTGAAGACGCAGCCTTCATTTGTCACATATACAGTACATTACTTCACCATGAAAATCTTTATCTTCGTATATCCCAGCTTGTTAGGAAGCTGGTGTCAGAGCTTGGATTAGGTCATGTTATACTGACTACGTTTACATGGACAGCAATAAGACAATATTCTGATTAAAGTGTTTACATGAGTCTCTTTTAGAATATTCCTTTCACGTTCAGGTTTGACATGTTATAGAACATAGATGGAATAACGTCACATCATTACGTCCCTGTGCCACACCGTCCCTCCACAATTTCACGTATCGACGTACCGTTGGTCTTCGTTATGGTCCCGTATAATAATAATAATAATAATAATGTCTATTTTATAAAGCGCCTTTAAAAGTAGCTTCTCAAAGCGCTGTACATGAATGAACAATAAACAGAGTACAATACAAACAATAGAAGTGAAAAAGAACTAAAACAGTTTTGTGTTTCATTTTACGAATACTTCAAGCGTGGTTAATTATTGGTCAGCCAGTTTTAGTGATGTAATGACGTGCGACGTTAATCCATCTATGTTCTAGAACATGAAAGGAGTATTCTAAAAGCGACACATGTAAACACCTTCGTCAGAATAGCATTTTATTCAGAATAAGGCCAATAATTGGATTACTGCTGTCCATAACGCACTTCGTATTCCTAAAACAGGAGTACTCCACGTGTCTTAACCCCATCCGTGTTTACTTCGAGTATGACTTTAATCGGATTAAGGATCAGCAATAATCGCTGTTTCCATGCGCGTGTCTTAATCAGAGTATCGTCTTAATATTCTCATCCACAGGGTTGCTCAAGTAGTTATGACGACCGGCGTTCATAAAAGCCTGAAAAGCATGAGTACTGTGTGTTGTTTACAGGAATGAGAGCCGTTCATGTGTGAGGTGATAATCTGATTTTAATCCAGCATCAGGAAAAGGTGATTTGCAGAAGGGGGGGGGGGGACAGTTGGTTTTAAACTTTAAACAACACAAACAGTCTAATATTTATATTTCAGATCTCCAGTCGACCTGAACATCTAAATAAAAAGCACTAATCTGATCTGAAAGTTAAAAGATTTACACCGCTGTGTGTGTGTGTGTGTGTGTGTGAGCATTGAGGGAAGCATTATTAGCCAAAGCTAAGCTAACAGGGTGAGCCGATCAACTCAGAAACCACGCGTACATCTTTCTTCTCATTTGTCCCAACGTGTATTTGTTAGATAATAACCTCAGACCTCGGGAGCGTTTGTCTCTCACTCTTTCACGGCTGTGTCTCGGCTTCAGTCTCTCCCATGCTGACAAGCGGTTCCTGTTAGCTTAGCATAGTCGCAGAACCTAGCAAGAGAGCAGGGCAAGACGCACAACACCGTTTTCGTACCTTGAGGGTGACATCACAGAGCTTTCCCTGACGCCGGATCTCCTCCATGACCGAGTAACCACGAGTTGGTAACTCGTGGACGGAGAAATGCATCAAATCTTCCAGTTCCTCAGATATCATGTCACCCATCGTCATTGAAGGAAGGGAAAATTCAAATTTCAACAACGCGAACGCGAGTCCTTTCTGAACCTCGCGGGACACCGTAGTCAGGGTGGGTGTGAAGTGGCCGGTGGAGCTGAAGTACAGCCTCTTGGAGGAGGCATGGGCGGTGTGACCGTGGGCAGATCTAACCACATCTAATGTTCTCTTTCGCATAAACACAAACAACAACAGTCTTTTTATTTTTATCTGGAACAATGAAATGTCTAAATCTGAGATACCCCACAGTGTCCTTTCTTCCTCTTCTTCTTTATAGTTCCTCTGGATTGGTGCACTTTGTGCTGCAGGGATTAAACTAGTCTCCATCGGTGGCTTTCACCAGCAGGGATTATTAGATTATCCATCCATCCCTTCATTTTCTATAGCGCTTATCCTTCCTTCAGGGTCACAGGGGAACCTGGAGCCTGTCCCAGGGAGCATGGGGCACAAGGCGGGGTACATCCTGGACAGGGTGCCAGTTTTATTAGATTATAGATTATTAATTAGATTATATTCCCAAATAAAAGAATTAATCAGAGTTCTTAAAGGAGCACCACATATCCACACACGCAGCCTATATATGAGTGAAATATAAACCAGGCTACAAAAAAAAAAACCTGATGCTTCACTGATCATTTCAGACTTTCTGTAGCAATCCAGGGACCTTTTTATCTGTCAAATAAATTCCATACTTAAGAAATATTTAATTAATTGTTACCTGTCCTCCAGACTCTCCTTGATATATATATATATAATATTTCATACAACTGGCACCCTGTCCAGGGTGTACCCCGCCTTGTGCCCGATGCTTCCTGGGATAGGCTCCAGGTTCCCCGTGACCCTGAAAAGGAGTAAGCGGTGATGGATGGATGGATGGAAGGATGGATGGATGGAAGGATGGATCAAAGAGTGCTTGAAGATAATATGAGGCCATCTGTACGAATGTTGAAGTTGGACCCTTCAACAGAATAATGATCCTAAGCACACTAACAAATCCACCAAGGAATGTCTCAAAAAGAAGAAATAAGAGGGTTATGGTATGGCCCATAACCGTAAGAGTAAATAATGACAAATAAGATGACGACAACGTTTAAAAAGGGTGCAACATTGGAACAACATAACAATGTTGTATAAAAATAGGAAATATAAAACCCTTTATATTAAATAAGTCTTATATATATATATAAGCACACACACACACACACATATATATATATATATATATATATATATATATATATACATA
>JAFFST010052430.1:53756-83969 GCA_022414735.1 Noturus placidus
TCTTTTCCTGATGGTGGAGGCATGAACGCTGACCTTAACTGAGGCAAGTGAGGCCTGCAGTTCTTTGGACGTTGTTGTGGGGTCTTTTGTGACCTCTTGGATGAGTCGTCGCTGCGCTCTTGGGGTAATTTTGGGCGGCCGGCCACTCCTGGGAAGGTTCACCACTGTTCCATGTCTTCGCCATTTGTGGATAATGGCTCTCACTGTGGTTCGCTGGATTCCCAAAGCTTTGGAAATGGCTTTATAACCCTTTCCAGACTGATAGATCTCAATTACTTTCTTTCTCAATTGTTCCTGAATTTCTTTGGGTCTCGGCATGATGTGTAGCTTTTAAGGATCTTCTGGTGGACCTTACTGTGTCAAGCAGCTCCTATTTAAGTGATGCCTTGATTGTGAACAGGTGTGGCAATAATCAGGCCTGGATGTGGCTAGAGAAATTGAACTCAGGTGTGGACAACCACAGTTATAGTAAGGGGGGCAATCACTTTTTCACACAGGGCCATGATGGTTTGGATTTTTTTTCACCTTTAATAATAAACACCTTCATTTACAAATTGCATTTTGTGTTTACTTGTGTTGTCCTTGACTATTGTTTAAATTGGTTTGATGTTCCGAAACACTTAAGTGTGACAAACATGCAAAGGAACAGGAAATAAGGAAGGGGGCAAACACTTTTTCACACCACTGTATTTAACCAAATTAAGAATAGACCCTCATGGCAAGGAATTGGGGGAGGGGTCTCGAGTGATTTGCTTGTTGAATAGGCGTTGTATTGTCTTTTTAAAGGTTCTTAGCTTCCAAAAAGTGCCCCATTCATTCATTCATTCATTCATTCATTCATGAGCACGTTAAAGTATTTTGTGATCTCGGATGCCGGTAAATTTACAGTATGAGACCTTTAAAACACAATTACGCACGTTATTACCAAAACCATAATAGGTGCGCTTTAATACTTTTCACATTTATATATTCGGACCCCTTGAGTGTTGTAAGAAGGCGATGTTAAACACTGGTTGATTAGTCCATAATTGTACGTTAGGTTAAATACTGAATGCTAATTGAACACTTTTAGAGTCAACTCCAGGTTGTAGGTCAAAAGTGTATGAGGTAATGCAGTACTGTATGTTACTGAGCTTTTTATTTGTTGTGCAATTCAATGCACTATAGGACTACCACCGATGACAGTTGGCATCGCTGGTGTTGTGTGGATCAGTTACAGTATTTTGCTCGGTGTACTGTGTTTTCCGGTGTGGGCATGTGGTGGCATGTTCTCCCATAGCGCTTCCCAGTAAACTGCAGCTATAAGGCCTATAATTAGAGTAACGTGCAGGAGGGATGTGTGTGTATGTGTGTGTGAGTGTGTGTGTGTGTGTGTGTGTGTGTGTGTGTGAGCGTTCAGCAACTCAGTTTAATTATTTGCTCCACATATACACAATGCGTGCAGGAGAGCTAGTAGCACACACATAGCGTTGCTATCTGGGCCGCACATGCTCGGAAGGCGAAAGCCATGTTTGTTTAGAATGGCTGAATCCCCAAAGGCCACTTATTTAAGTGCATTTTGTACAGTATGAAATAATGAAGTCTACATTCTGTGTAGTGCACTAGCGTACACGTTCCATGGGGAACGTGTTTTCCCATGTACAGGAGCCGAAGTGAAGTTCTCCGTCCTCCTTCAGGTTGATCTGGTCCTGTCTCAATAGACTGCTGTTCCTGGTGTTCTGAGGGTTTGACTAGTTATCAGGGGCGGTTTTATTTATTTGATTTTTTTCATGGTGGATACAAAGGGACTAGTTTCTGAGTGGATGGCTCAGAAAACAACTACAAAATTAATTAACAGTCGATATTAGCCTACACAAGTCTTGCGTGTGAAGCGATGTCATATACAATGAAGTAAGTATAGTGGTGCTGGAAAGTTTGTGAACCCTTTAGAATTTTCTATATTTATGCATAAATATGACCTAAAACATCATCAGATTTCCCTCAGTGTAGATAAAGAGAACCCAATTAAAAAAACTAGACAAAATATTACTAATAATTGATCATTTATTTGAGGAAAATTATCCAATTACAGATCTGTGATTGGCAGAAGTATGTGAACCTTTGCTTTCAGTATCTGGCGTGACCCACTTGTGCAGCAATAACTGTAAATAAACGTTTGAGGTAACTGTTGAACATTGGCTTGGAGGAGTTTTATCCCGTTCCTCAGTACAGAACAGCTTCAACTCTGGGATGTTGGTGGGTTTCCTCACATGAACTGCTTGCTCCAGGTTTTAGGACTGGTGTGAAAATCTGATGATGTGTTCGGTCATATTAATGCAGATCTATAGAACAATCGAAAGGGTTTACAAACTTTCAAGCAGCACTGTATATGACTTAAGGCAGAATTATAATGACTAAAGCCACAACCCAGGATTCTAAGAGAGCTATTCGTTGTAGTTCCTGTGCTACTCAATTCTGTCTGCTTAGAGAACGCTTACACTTGGATACGTTTAAATAGAACTAGAGGAACCAATGGGATTAGGGTTAGAGTTATAACGCGCTATAACATGATGTTGATCTCCCTCAGAGTTTGCTTTTTACACTGCGCACATTTTGTCACATTTTATTTATTAAGTTCAAGAGTCTCTTTAGCACTTCTTTATGTAAACTATACATAGAATATATAAGAAATTGTCATTCTGTTTAGTTTTTGACTGTTAAAACTAAAATTCTTTCTTGTTTGAATTAATAAAGTGGGTAAATTCAAGCCTTTTTTTTATCTGCTTGTGAGATTAAAACTTCTCAATCGATACCGAACGATATAAAACTTTTTTGTGAAAAGTTATTATATTATATCGTGATCAATATTTTAGCTGTTCCACTCAGCCCTACTCAAAATTATTTATTATTATTATTATTATTATTATTATTATTATTATTATTATTATTATTATTACACACATGAAAGCATTATTGAGGCATAAAAACAGCATACATTTATTCTTATTTGTTCTATTACTGTTGTTCTTTTCCAATTCTTTTTAATGCAACTGGGGGGGGGGGACTGGTTTTCCTGTATCCAATTGTAAATGAAACCACTGAGTGATGAGTCCTCCACCCCTTCAGCTGCCTCAAATACTATCACAGATCTTTTCCTGTAATGTATCCGCTTCTGTTTTGCATGTGATATCTTCTGAAATTCCCAGAATCAATATTCCTGAGATTTCATTCCTGTCTTGTGTAAACTTCATTTCTTTTCCAGTTTAATTGCTCCTCGCAGATGATATGGAAAAGTTGGGGTGGGGGGGCAGCTGCATTTAAAGGGGGGTGGCTTAGGCTCTTTATGGAACGCCCCCTGCTAGTTGTAGGCCTAAAACAACATGGAGTCAAGGGTTCCTCAGGGGAATATCAAGGTGTGGGTTTGTCAACATGTCCTTAAGATGCATTTGATTAATAGGCAAACTACTGCTTTATATGTAAACCACCACTTGTTTGCATTTATGTCATGGTTCAAACTGCTTTTACAGTGCTAACTTCTTAATGGCATGCGTGTGCGTGTGTGTGTGTGCGTGTGTGTGTGTGTGTGTGTGTGTGTGTGTTGACCTCCTGCCAGCGGGCGTTCGTCACTTCACGTGGCCTCAAGGTGCACATAGCCTGGCACAAGCATCGTGGTGACGTCACCGCCACTTAGTGGCGAATGGCGGTTGTTGTTGTTGTTGTTGTGTGTGTGTGTGTGCCCAGGTGTCTGAGCTGGTACATGGTCCCTAGATCACTTATATCAGAGGACATGTTTCACCAAGCAACCAATTTTACAGTGAAAACAGCTGTCGATTCATCCAGACTTACTGGCTGCCTTGCATCTTGCTGTGATATGTAGAGGCTCTGTGCTGAAGCTCATCTTTCCTTCAGTGTCAGTGTAATTAACGCAGGATTCACGTAAGACCGTGATAGGCGGATTCAGCTGAGTGCACAGCAATGCAAGGCTGCATACTTTCCACATGTGAGCGCTCAGAATCAGGAGCTACGTCTACAAACTATAATAAATGCATACTACTACTCTATGTAGTAGACCAGAAAAGCACAGCACTATAGGCCAGTTAAGTTTATATATAAAAACTAATGCATTCAGTTATCTTCAGGACAACCAGCCAATTAAATAGTGACTCTGACTACATTTACACCAACAGCAGTAATCTAATTATTGGCCTTATTCTGAATAAGACAATAATCTGATTAAGGTGTTTACATGAGTCACTTTTAGAATACTCCTTTCATGTTCAGGTTTTAACGTGTTATAGAGCAAAGATGGATTAACGTCACATTAAGTCCCCACGTCACGCCGTCTGACATTCCCGCCAGAATTTCACGTTGACATACAGTTCATATTTATACAGTTTCGGGTGTTTTTATTTTAAATTTTACGAACGCTTTAAGTGCAGTTAATTATTTGTCATGCTGTACGTGCAAATAGACGACCGCTTGAAGCCGTGGGCTATGTCCTAAACCTATATAGTAGCTCAGATACATGTATTTCTCCTACTGTACACTGTAGTAGGTAAGTGAATGCATGCACATGTGGACAGGGCTTAAAAGAGGTAAAAGAACAACTTCCTAAAAATAAACAAATTGGAGTGTAATTTCAGACAATAAAGCCAAGTGACCAGTCAGTTCGGTTTATAACTATAGTTATAACTAACTGCAAATGGTTCGGTAATTATAAAGATTAAGATGATAGTAGTTGATGGTGATCTCACAGTCATTAAATAATAATCAATAATAATAATAATAATAATAATGATAATAATAATAATAATAATAATGATGATGATGATGATAAAATTAGTGAAACCGTAGGCTATGCATTACAGACCACTGAATTCAGAAGCGAAACTTTAGGTTTTTGGGTATTGTAGTGCAGTGCTCGTAATTTTCTGTACGTAATCGAGGTCCTCGTGAATAATTACAGTTTTGGAAATGCTCCTGCATGCTGCATTTTTAACTGCGCTAATCCCGGTTTATTTGAAATAAACTAACCAGACAGGTGATTCTAGCCTCAGTGCTTTTCACTAACAAACTCCAGCTGTGACCTGAAGTCTGGATGTACTAATGTAGGCTCACGGGCACACGTGACGTATCAGCAGCCCAGACAACCGACTGAAAATAGCAAAATGTCAGTTAAAGACTGAATAGAAAGAGCTTTTGTTTTTGCTCTCCAAGGGCAAGAATCTGTTCCAAGGTGCATTGAAGCTGTTCCTGCAGCCTGTGGTGGCCCTACACCTCTGTATATCCGTGTTGGGGAAGCTACTTTGAAACTCTCATGTGAAAGTAAATACACCCCATGGAAATTGTTGGGTTTAGTTAGTAGCATCATTACTTTTAGTTAGCTACTCCCAACACTGCTGTGTATAATCGGGTCCAGAATTATTGGCACCCACAGTAAATGCAAGTTAAAAACAGTTTGTAGTTACGCTGAAAATATGAAACTTTTCAAATGAAGACAAATTATTCTACGAAACTACAAAACCCTGATCATACATTATGTCAAAAGCATTGTTCTGTTTGTTGAAGCATTTTTCATTTCAAATCGGAAGTAATGAAAAGTTGTTCGAATTTTGATGTATTTTGAGAAAAAAAATAAATGAAGAAAGTACATGTTTAATATCTTAATAAATAATTAATATTCTAGATTCTGTTCTATTTCTGGGTCCCTATTTAAATGTAAGCAAATTTCTGATATTAACCATGTTAGCTGCTTGGTAGCAAAGGTCAGATTTTCCTCATGTCTAATCTGTTCTGTGGCTTTGACTTGTCGAGTCTGTACCAGCTCGAGTGCACACTGTCATTAAAGCAAAAAAAAAAAGGTGGGGGGGGTGTACCAAATACTACGAAACTCTGAACTTCAAGTCAACTAGTTCTTATCAATAATGTCATTTGTAATGAAAATGTATTATATTCAATTTAAAAATAATGCCAAATAGAAACATTTTCACTAGTGCTCTCAGACCTTTGGACCTCATTGTATGTTGTTGATCTTTGTCATAACGGAAGATCCAACCGTGACCCAGATGTAATTTCTTTGCAGAGACAGACAGAGTTTCAGTTATAAACGGCCGGTATGTCATGGAGTCCATGATGCTATGTATTTTAATAATGTTCCGAGGGCCTTTGTAGGAAAAACAGCACACATCGCAGACCCTCCACCATGCTTTACAGTAGAGATAAGGTTCTTATCTCTAGGAACATCCTTGGTGGGTTTTTTTTTTTTTTGTGCCAAACCCGCTTTGACTGTTGCTACAAAAAAAAAAACCTCTATTCAGTCAAATCTAACTATGGAACCTGGTTCCAGTCAAAGTTCCAGATGCTTAGAGTTGTGGATAGATGAAGATGATTTGTAGATTTGCCAACTTGGTGATGTCAGAATATATCGTCTGTAAATTTCCAACCGTGCTCATTGGAAAGTATTGTTTTTTTTTGCCTCTCTAATCATCCTCTTCACTATGCGTGAGTGCAAAATACATTTGTGTCTGTTTTCTAAGCTGGTTTATGACTGATCTGGATGTTTAAAATTGAATTATTGCGGATATAACAGCGGATATGAGCATTTTCTTGCATGTAGCTGTTTTGTAGTCTGATTTATGAAGGTCCGCACAAATGTTATCATTTGTGTTTATGATTAAGGTAATTTTCCTTTTGGGTGACTTTGAGGACAATCTGTAAATGGATCTTGGAGCTGGTAGGCGATGCCGCTTCTTCATCCATTGGAGTTTTGTTTTGTTTTGTTTTGTTTTTTTTTTCCATGCAGTAACCTTTTACTGTAGGATATTTTGGAAAGACTGAATTTTGGCCAGTTTAGATCAGCTGCTTGAAATTCATGTGGCTGAAGCGAAGCCAAGCCTCAACCTTCAAGCCTGACATGAAGCTAGCATATTTTGGAATAATGACTAAGCAGGGTTTAAGATTAACTTCCTTGTGAAGTACTCCCAAAAAAAGGCTTATAAAGGTTATATATTAGTAAAAAAACAGAAGTTTGGTTAGCATTGAAGGTTCTGAACAGACAGTGTTGTCAGACAGAGTGATGCGAAAATGTCGTTGTTGCCAGACGTGTGGTACAATGCATCTAGGCAAACCCGATGGCCTTCACGCATAGTTTTTATTTAATGACTGGATAAAATGATAGTGGGTGGTTATCTTGTTTCAGAGACCAGCTTGTCACAGCTCTACCTCTTACCAGTAGATTTGATGGTCTCCAGGTATATTTAAACATAACCTTGAGATTTGCATATGCCTGTGATGTTTATAATGATAACGAGTCTTTATTGGTCACATATACATATGCACAGTGAAAGTCTTTTCTTCGCATATCCCAGCATGTCAGGAAGCTGCGGTCAGAGCGCAGGGTCAGCCGTGATACGTGCTGGGGCTTGAACCCCTGACCTTCTTGGTCAGTAACCCAGAACCTGACAGTGCTGGGGCTTGAACCCCTGACCTTCTGGTCAGTAACCCAGAACCTGACAGTGCTGGGGCTTGAACCCCTGACCTTCTGGTCAGTAACCCAGAACCTGACAGTGCTGGGTCTTGAACCCCTTATTTTTCATCTTATTTACCTTTTACAACATTTGGCAGATGCTCTTTTCCAGCGCTCTTATCTTGGATTTATTTCATTTATACAACTGAGCAGTTGAAGGTGAAGGGCCTTGCTCAAGGGCCCAACAGTAGCAGCTTGGATCTCATGACCTTCCAATCAGTAGTCCAACATCTTAACCACTGAGCTACCACTTATCTCATTAGCCACATCTACCGTATCTGTCAGCAGATGATTCTGAAGAAACTGAATAATGAAGCTACAGAAGGTCAGACACGATAATGCGGTAGTTCTATCTGGAACGTTACATCAGCGCCACTGTTTGCAGCTTGACCAATGAGAAAGAAATGATGGTCGGTGCTAAGCAAAGGTCAGCTGTGATCACTTTGTCAAGGACACCAGCAGCACGGAGAAAACAATGAGATCGTGTGTACGGAGAGTCTCCGGATTGAGAGCCCATGGTTATTCAGGACTGTATTTGAATGTGGTTAGATTAAACCTCAAGCAGTCATTGCCTTATTGTTGGCATAATTGGGCCTTCCTTTTTTAGTTTCTATGGACGTGCAGGCACCCACACAGGCCATTGGTAATGCATAAGCTTCATGATTGTGCATAGCAGGCACCTCTGTCTTTGTTCCTGGGACTTTGCTCTGTCTGACTCTTTCACTCGGTATTTTTCTCTTTCATCTCGTCTCTGTTTCTCTCTAATTCTCTTGCTCTCAGCTCACTAAATCTCTACCGCTCTCCACTCAATATCTTGTTAAACTCTGTGTCTCTTGCTTTTTTATCTCTCTTTCTCTATCTGTATGTCTGGCTATCTGACTCTCTACTACCAAAACTCACTCTGCTCTCATTCTCTCAGCCTTTCTCTCTTTGTAGGTCTATTTCTTTTCTTATTTTTCTTTCTTTGAACCCAACAAATCTTTCTCTCTAACCCCTCTCTTTCTCTCTTATCCTTTCACCGTTGTCTCTATTGTCTGTCTTGGTCTCTGCTCACTAAATCTCTTCATGCTCTCTCTTTTACAAGCAAATACACACAGTAGTACACATTAAACCATCCATGGTATCTTTATGAATTGCTAGCATGCTGCCAACTGTGTGGCCATGACATTGTATGTACCCGTCGCTCAGATCATAAATCTTCCATACTCGGTGAACCAGTGAGAGATTACATTTTAGCAATAGTCAATTGCCCTTTATGGCTATGGCTATCAGCGTCACTGATATTGTAGTGTTTGGTATTACTATATAAAGATGTATTTTTAAACTAACGTGGACGATGGCTCAGTGGGTTCCAGTGTTACTGCTTTACTGCATGAGGGTCCCTGGGTAGTTAAAATGGTGAGTCTTCATCGACAGTAGGTGTGTAAGAAGTACAAATGTGTGCATGTTTGGTGCCCTATAGTTGGCTGGCATCCCTTCCATGGTGTACTCTTGCCTCACGCCTGGTTTTCTCGGGATAGGCTCCGGATCCCTGGCCAAGATAACGCAGTGACTGAAGATCTATCTAAATCTCAAAAATCTAAACTCGAATCGTTCAGTAATTCAGTTTGATTTTCAATCTCTCTTAATTAGCGCGTAATGTAAACAAAGACTGCATCTGTGTTATCTCAGAAGTGTTGACCTTGGTGCATTCAATCTGCAAAGTGCTTCCATGTTTGGGTTGGTTAGCTAACTGTGATGAGTGATGTATATTTTCCTCCTCAAACAGCAATCTGTATAGTCATTGTTATAGATCATCTAAAACAAAGGGGAAGTGGTGGCTTGACTGTTAAGCTCTGGGTTACTGGGTCTGGGGTTCAAGCCCCATTACTGCCAGGTTCTGGGTTGCTGATCATAAGGTCGGGGGTTCAAGCCCCAGCACTGCCAGGTTCTGGGTTGCTGATCGTAAGGTCGGGGGGTTCAAGCTCCAGCACTGCCAAGTTCTGGGTTGCTTATCATAAGGTCGGGGGTTCAAGCCCCAGCACTGCCAGGTTCTGGGTTGCTGATCGTAAGGTCGGGGGGTTCAGGCTCCACCACTGCCAAGTTCTTGGTTACTGATCATAAGGTCGGGGGTTCAAGCCACAGCACTGCCAGGTTCTGGGTTGCTGATCGTAAAGTCGGGGGTTCAAGCCCCAGCACTGCCAGGTTCTGGGTTGCTGATCGTTAGGTCGGGGGTTGAAGCCCCAGCACTGCCAGGTTCTGGATTGCTGATCGTTAGGTCGGGGGTTGAAGCCCCAGCACTGCCAGGCTCTGGGTTACTGATTGGAAGGTCGCACTGCCAAGCTGCCACTGTTGGGCCCTTGATAAAGGCCCTTAACCTTCTTTTCTCCAGGGACACTGCATCACGGCTGACCCTGCACTCTGACCCTAACCTCCTAACATGCTTGGGAGAAAATGTACATGTACAGAAAAAGGAATTTCACTGTGCTCTAATGTATATGTGACCAATTAAGAATAGAGTCTTTATTAATGTATATGTGACCAATAAAGACCAATAGGTGTTGTAAAGACACAAGGTGTTGTATACATGTTGTATACAGTGAAATTCTTTTTTCTTTGCAAATTATGAGGTCGGGGTCAGAGCACAGGGTCATTATCAAATTATTGTGTATATACAGCATAACTCATTTAAAGGTAAGCAGTCCTAATTTGTTTACCTCTGACACCGTGCGCAGCCATATTAGTTTGATGTTGCTCTGTAAATTAAGGGAACCCCTAGTTACGAAGTCTACGAGTCGACGAGAAGGAATTTCAAGTTAAGGTGGCATTTTCTTTGAAGAAATGGAATGAAATGAGGAAATCAATTTGAAAATATGTGTCAGGAATTCAGGAAATGACAAGTTCATGTGGCTTGTGCTAATGGAAAGTTTAGCTGTGGCAATTTTAGTTCCCCAAAAGACTCCCAGAATGGCGGGAGTGGGGGAACGGACCCAAAAGCCTGTTAAAAAAAATTCCAAAAGTAAAAGAATGTAGACCTGACTGTGGGTGAGGTTAATAAGGGATATGTAAATGAGTCCATTTTCATAGACTCTGTGTAAGCACCAGCGGTGTGAAGGTGCGGCGTGAATATGTAATATGAATTCAGCTTTACCACAGTGATATTACGCAATCGCTTTGAGAAATGTTCTTTATTTTGTCATTTTTGATGGATTTAGTAGACATTGACTTAGTTCAAGCAAATTCTATTCCTGCGCTTTTGCCCGTATTAAATTTGCAAACACAAATCAGTCTGTGGGTGCGGAAACTTTTTAAGCATCGGCTCCACCCTGTACTCCCTGTATTTTTTGTTTAAAGGTTTTTAATCTCTCTCTGTCTTATTGATAACCTAAATCCAATTAGTCATACTCGAAGTAAACACAAATGGAATTAAGCATTCCTGTTTTAGTCGCATTATGGACGTGCGTTACAGACATGTACACGCCTTAATCACACTGTTAACGTCGTGTGGGGTTTTTCACCGTATTGTGCGACAGGACACGATCATACACGGCAGTGTGCAACTGTTTGACGGCAAACAAGAGAGCACGGCTGCGTCCCAAACCGCGTACTGACCTACTACAGTGTATAGTAGGAGAAATGCATGTATATCAGCTACTATATAGACAGAAAGTACACGGTTTGGGACGCAGCCCATGATTTCAAGCAGTCGCCTTTGTGCACATACAGCATGACAAATAGTTAACTGAACTTAAAGCGTTTGTAAAATTAAAAATGAAACACCCGAAACTGTATACATACCATAACAAAAACCAGCTGTATGTCGATTCGTGAAATTCTGGCGGGAACGTCGGACGGTGTGGTGCGGTGACGTAATGACGTCTGACGTTATTCCATCTATGTTTATAACATGTTAAAACCTGAACATGAAAGGAGTATTCTAAACGCGACTTATGTGTTGGATTTCCAGTGTGGGCTACTCTATAAAGTTGATCAAATGCAGATGTTGTTAAAATCTGCTGAAAGCGGTGTTGATTACATGTGCTTCGAATCACTGAATGCTTGTTGGGAGTTGAAATTGCTTTTCATCCAGAGAGCATCAACGAAAAACCGGATGAAGTAAGCGATTTTGCCAAAGTTGAGCTTTATTCGGTTGAGCGATGTTCTCCCGAACATGGGAACATGCAAAGAGAACAGACATAATCACCATGGGAACCAAGTCGACCTTATTGTGCTCGATTCCAAGGTCTTCAGATTGAGCCACTTCCTGCTGTATCCTCCTCATCAACTTCCACGAAGGGTTGACAGGGGTGTTAAATACTGTATTAGAACACAGAGACTGAGATGCACAGACTAGCCAAGTTCTCAGATTTTGGGTAGAAGCCCAGAAAGGCCATACAACAGCTTTCATTACGGAATTAGTATGCAAAAAAATAAATTAAGATAATAATGTGATTAAGGTGGTTTACATGAGTCACTTTTAGAATACTCCTGTCATGTTCCCGTTTTACATGTTATAGATCATAATTAGATTAACAGCCCGCGTCATTACATCACCACGCCATGCCGTCCGACGTCCCTCCAGAATTTCACGTATCAACAGTTGGTCTTCGTGATGGTACCATATACAGTTTTGGGTGTTTTTATTTTATTTTTTTATGAACACTTTAAGTGCAGTTAATTATTTGTCATGCTGTACGTGCTAATAGACGGCTGCTTGAAGCTGTGGGTATGTCCCAAATCGCGTACTGACCGTCTATATAGTAGCCGAGATACATGTATTTCCCCCACTACAGGCCTATAGTAGACAAGTATGCGGTTTGGGACGCAGCCGAACTCTCTTGTTCGCCGTAAATTTTGAGAACTTCCGTGTGTGATCGTGTCCTGTCGCACAATGCGGTGGAAACTCTCACACGACGTTCATCATGTGATTAAGGTGTTTACATGTCTGTAATACACGTCCATAATACGACTAAAACAGGAGTACTCCACCTGTTTTAATTCCATTCTTGCTTAATTAGATTATGACCTTAATTAGATTAAGGTAAGTAAAAATGGCTGTTTTCATGGTAGTTTCTTAATTAGAGTATAGTCTTAATCGGATTAAGAATGGATTATTGTTGTTCATGTAAACACAGCTACTGTTTGAACATGCCT
The DNA here is from genome assembly GCA_022414735.1 of Noturus placidus. Lineage (NCBI taxonomy): Eukaryota > Metazoa > Chordata > Actinopteri > Siluriformes > Ictaluridae > Noturus > Noturus placidus. The sequence goes on from JAFFST010052430.1 coordinate 66,394, forward strand.
TAACATCAAGTAGATCGAATAGAAACACTGGAAAAGCTGACTAACTTATAACTTTGAATAAAATAAATTGTTTTAGAAACCGCTTGATTGTAGCATTAAAATTGAGCGAGTGTATAATACAGCGTTGTTTCTGCATATCATTCGTAACTTTTTTTTTTCCCCCTCCTGGAGGAACATTTTTGACTATTTCAAGATAGTATCAGTTGGAGGATTACAGATTATGCTGGACAGATATCGCCCTTATTGTTGTCGGACGTATTGTGGTTTTGTGGTAGTTACGGTGTGACTGAATGAATGAATGAATGAACTGCTTATCTAATACATGTTTTACCTGTGGTCAGCATGTTCCATTAAGTCAGATATGAGCGAGAGTGCACCTTGGCCCCCAGCCAGGCTAAAGAACAGTCAGTGAGAGTCAGTCGCCTTACTGCATGAAGCCATCCATCTGGTATTCCTCACCCTCCTGCTGCATGTTCCCTTGCCCAGTTTCTAGGAAAGAGGAGTTGTTATGAGTACACAATGTGCTCCCTAGATCAGATTAGCCGAAGCATATCTTAAAGATACAGTTTATATTTACTATAGGGGGTGTTACTCTGTAATGGTTTTAATAACTGTTTACTCATTGTTGACTTTTTATAAAATATTGATTTTCAAATGCATTTCATGTACTTGATCAAGTAACTTATTTCACGGCGCTACCGAGAAGCGGTCCTTATCCTCTCAGAGATCACAAGTTTGAATCCCAACGATATCCCACGTACCCCATCTGTGGCTGCGAGTCCAAGAGAGCAATATTGGCCGTGTTTTCTGGGTGTGAGGGATGGCATACTCTCTCTCTCTCTCTCTCTCTCTCTCACTTTCTCACTCTCTATCAATAACAGTCTCTAACTCACTTCCCTATCAATAACAGTAATACTAGACAGTAATCGGCGTCTTTGAGCTCATGCATGCAGTACAGGCCAGACAGAGGCTTTCCTCTGGATGTGTTCAGCTGCCCTGTGATGCATCGTGTGCAGTAGTTTGAAACGATGCAGTAGTTGGCTTTGTATTTGTATTCATATCTTTTCTAAAATGAACAGAAACCATGTCTCCATGTTGTGTTAAACCCTGCATGGCTTATTGATTTGGGTGTCCTACTCTCATGTGGTGGAGATTTTGTCTGGCAGCGTGGCGTGCTATCGTCGTTCGATCAAGTCATCAATAATACCGCAAACAGGAGAATGAAAATGCTGAGACATGTTTAGTGAAAATCTTCTTCAGCTGCTAAACATCTCATTTTTGTCGTTTTCATCTAAGCGTATTACGTGGCTGAACATTAGCTGAGAAGGCGTAACTTGTGTTTATGTTGTTAACTTATTGACATTATGGCTTTCACTTGACCTAACTATGAAATGTCCCAGAGGGAATAGGAATAAAGTGAATAACTGCTGGGATGACAATTTAATTTCATGAGCTGCAGGTGGAACAAACCCGTCAAGCAACTCATAGAAGTATAATATAATGTATTTGATGACCGTCGATCCTTGTTATGGCTCCATTGGCTTCCCATATCCAACATGCACATTTTTGAACTTCTAGGCCTCCTCTGTTTGGTCTTCTTGTTCTCTTTTACTACTCAAGCCTGCTGTAATGACCTTGCCCATGTCCTTTCCAGCTTCTGTATTTAAGTCCCCTCCCCACCGTCTTGACGAGGTGGCGATGAATGAATCAACAAACGAGTGTTGATTGATGAAGCAGCTTCAGCTGTGTGCACACAAGTACCTGCCCACATGCATATGGCACACAGCTTACTTTCCTATTCATAAAAAAAAAGATATGTATTTAGCACGCACTGTGGCTTAGCGATTAGCACGTTCGCCTCACACCTCCAGGGTTGTCCGGAGTTTGCATGTTCTCCCTGTTCTCTGTGGTTTCCTCCGGTTATTCCGGTTTCCTTCCCCAGTCCAAAGACATGCCTGGTAGGCCGATTGGCGTGTCTAAATGTATATATGGGTGTGTGTGTGTGTGTATATGTGTATATGTGTATATATATATATATAATAATATGGTGGACGGATTAATGCATCTAGGTAATCTGCTTTTTTTTTTCTTTTATTCAAAAGCTCTGGAAAAACAGGAAGCTGGATGAAATCACTGTTATGTGTAGCAACGTAGAATTGTCTACTCATGACTGTCACTTGAGGAAAAGCGTATCAAACCAGCAAAGCACAGTAGCGCACAGATTAATCTGATCAACTACAAACCACATGTTTACTGTAGTAGTAAGGTACAGCACCTTCCAAGCTATCTCCATCTGATTACAGCTGGGCAAAGTCCTCTAATCATGATTTGTTTTTGGCTCACACAGTTCAGATAGGAGTGTGTGTGTTTGTGTTTGTGTGTGCAAATGCTGGGTTGTACATTTGATTTTTACCCCAAGTGCATAAATGGCAGGAAACAACCGTTGTTGCGTAACCGTTCAAACCAGATGGAGCACTTAGCTCACCCAGCTTTAAATTTCCAACAATCACCACACACACACACACACACACACACACACACCGAGATTATATAAAACTCCAATCTTTTCCCAGCACAGTCAATATTCTCTGTATAATCTGGGCCTCCTGCATCTCCTCTATATCTAAAGCTCTTAAAATTATTAGGATTATGTTCAAAACCCCAAAAAACTAAATCATTAGAAACTTCAGGGACTAGTGCTTTAGTCATCTTCAGGGATCTTGGGCCTTTATGTGTATTTGATTTAGGGAAATGATAAGCAAAGTCATTAATGGGTAGAATAAATGTTTATTGTGCAAAAGTCTTATTTTAGACCTGAGGCCTTATCCGTGTTCCTTCCTGACTGCGTCTGTCACGGGAAACATTCGCTGTCTTATGCAACAGTCTGAGAAACCCACAGAGTGAATACTAGCACCAAAATAAAATCCATAACATCCTCCTCCCCCCATTCAGAGGGATGCATTTATTTATTTATTTATTTATTTACATACTAATTCCGTAATGAAAGCTGTTGTATGGCCTTTCTGGGCTTCTACCCAAAATCTGAGAACTTGGCTAGTCTGTGCATCTCAGTCTCTGTGTTCTAATACAGTATTTAACACCCCTGTCAACCCTTCGTGGAAGTTGATGAGGAGGATACAGCAGGAAGTGGCTCAATCTGAAGACCTTGGAATCGAGCACAATAAGGTCGACTTGGTTCCCATGGTGATTATGTCTGTTCTCTTTGCACCATGTTCGGGAGAACATCGCTCAACCGAATAAAGCTCAACTTTGGCAAAATCGCTTACTTCATCCGGTTTTTCGTTGATGCTCTCTGGACGAAAAGCAATTTCAACTCCCAACAAGCATTCAGTGATTCGAAGCACATGTAATCAACACCGCTTTCAGCAGATTTTAACAACATCTGCAGTTGATGAACTTTAGAGTAGCCCACACTGGAAATCCAACACTGACTGCGTTTACACGGACAGCACGAATGTGTTTACATGAGTCGCGTTTAGAATACTCCTTTCATGTTCAGGTTTTAACATGTTGTAGAACATAGATGGATTAACATCAGACGTCATTACGTCACTGCGCCACGCTGTCCGACGTTCCCTCCAGAATTCCACGTATGGACATACAGTTCGTCTTCGTTATGGTCCCGTATACAGTTTTGGGTGTTTTTATTTTTAATTTTACAAACGCTTCAAGTGCAGTTAATTATTTGTCATGCTGTACATGCTAATAGGCGACCGCTTGAAGCCGTGGGCTGCGTCCCAAACCGTGTATTTTCCGTCTATGTAGTAGCTGAGATGCATGTATCTTGTTTAGCTGTATTTAATGTACTAATTGAATAGAATGATGTTTTAGAGACAGTGCTAGCTGCTGGACTGCTCAGCTCAGTTTTTGGATTACGTTTTGCCTAATGAATAAATCTAAATGCAGATTTGAACCAAACGGTGAAGTTCAAGAGCAGTACGATAAATGTCCACTTTAGAAAGTCTAGTTTTCGCTGAAGAGTTATTATGAAGTCGTCCTCTTTTGGCTTTGCTTGAAATTGAGTTGTTGCGAGTTGTTATCCTGAATATTAGGGGAAAATCAAAGACGTTAGGATAATTATTCTTTCTTCTTCTTTTTTCCAGAGTGTAAATGTTATTCATTTGTTTGGCAGAGAAAAAATAATCAGGACGATTTTAGGAATGCATGGTCTGGTATTTCAGAAATATATTGTTAGGCGGGACATGAGACGTTATAGATGCTGTAAATACATAACAGATACAACAAGACGTATATGGGTTTGGTGTAATTTTTATGTAAGTATGTCTAGTGATTACTGAATCAGAAGCGACTACTTGTCAGGATCCATCTGTAGTTTTAACACGTTTTGGTTCAACTGGTCAGAGATTTTTGTATTGCTGTGTTAGACCTGCTGAGCCTCACTGCAGCAGGATGTGCCTGTGTACTGTGAAGATCACAGCATTATGGAAAAGGAACATGAGATAGGACTTCACTCTCACTCTGTCTTTCACTCTCTCTCTCTCTCACTCTCTGTCACTCTCTCACACTCTCTCTCTCACACTTTCTCTGTCTCTCACTCTCTCTCTCACACTCTCTCTCTCTCTCTCTCACACTCTGTCTCTCACACTCTCTCTCTCTCTCACACACTGTCTCTCACTCTCTCTCTCTCTCTCACACTCTGTCTCTCACTCTCTCTCTCTCTCACACACTCTGTCTCTCACTCTCTCTCTCACACTCTGTCTCTCACTCTCTCTCACACTCTCTGTCTCTCTCTCTCACACTCTCTCTCTCTCTCTCTCTCTGACTACGTTTACATGGACAGCAGTAATGTCATTATTGACCTTACTCTGATTAAGATAATAATGTGATTAAGGTGTTTACATGAGTCGCTTTTAGAAAAATCCTGTCATGTACCCGTTTTACATGTTATAGATCATAATTAGATTAACAGCCCGCGTCATTACGTGCAGTCAATTTAGTCATGCTGTACGTGCTAATAGACAACTGCTTGAGGCCGTGGGTGTGTCCCAAACCGCGTCCTTACCGCTTTATAATAGCCGAGATACATGTATTTTCCCCCACTAGAGGCCTATAGTAGGAAAGTATGGGTGTGTCCCAAATCGCATACTTACTGTCTATATAGTAGCCGAGATACATGTATTTTCCCCCACTACAGGCCTATAGTATGAAGTATGCGATTTGGGATGCAGCCGAACTCTCTTGTTCACCGTAAAACTGCCGTGTGTGATCGTGTCCTGTCGCACAATGCGGTGAAAACTCTCACACGACGTTCATCATGTGATTAAGGTGTTTACATGTCTGTAATACACGTCCATAATACGATTAGAGCTTAATTAGATTAAGACCTTAATTAGATTAAGGTTGGTGTTTACATGGTATTTTCTTAATCAAAGTATGGTCTTAATTAGATTAAGAGTGGATTATTGTTGTTCATGTAAACGTACTGTCTGTCTCTTTCTCTGTCTATCTATCCTATCTATCTTGCTCTCTGTCTCTGACTATCTCTTGCTCTATCTATCTTTCACTCACTCTCTCTCACTCAATCACTCTCTCTCTAGCTCTCTCTCTCTCTCTCTCTCTCTCTATCTCTCTCTCTCTCTATATATATATATATATATATATACTTTTTTTTTCTCTACCTCCTGGCTGAAATGTAGATGGAATTGCGAGTCACATGAGTTGCAGACAGTCCATCTTGAGCTGTCACACGCACACACACACACGTGCACACACACATGCGCACGCACGCACAAAGGTTTCAGACGACTGCCAAGTGCACAGTCGCAGTTATACACTTGATATGCAGATATAAAAATGTTCATGTCACAGTAATTGCATAACCCTTTGTCATTGATTTACCTTCTCATCACAGTTCCCATTGGACAGTGTTATTTCTGTGTTCAAACACGTATCATGGCCAGCAGCTGTGAGATCACCTTCACTGAGAAGCTGATCCTGCGTTCAATGAATTATGAAATCTAAGAATCCTAGATGGAAGGCTAAATTTCAGTGTCTACAATAACAATACTGTTGAAGTCGTTGGTGAATATTTATTTTTTTATTTATTTATTATATAACAGCAGTAGTGCCGGCTGCAAACGCAAACCGCTCGTGTTTTTTTTTAAAAATTTTTTTACGATATCGTTTCTATAGTAACAACCCATCGGTGGGAGACTTGTGTGGTCGATGCTCACAAAATGTCATTCTTTTTTTGATCAAGGTTTCTTTATTAACATTTTCCAACATTTTCCAAACATATACAGCAAATAAACAAAACAAAGCCACCCCCTACCCCCAGTGCTAGACACAGAACATACATAATACAAATTGCAAAGCCAGACCATCATAGAAAAGAAGAGATCAAAAGTAACAAAATTATAGACAATTAACACATAATACTGTCAGCGTCCACGTCCCTAACAAAGAACAGAAAAGGTTGCCAGATTTTGTAAAATTTCCCAGTCGCTCCCCTGTCAGTGTACCTAATCTTTTCCAACTTAAGATGACACATGACGTCCCTGACCCAGTGACTATACACTGGTGGAGCAGGATCCTTCCATCTAAACAATATTAATCTCCTGGCCAGGAGAGTAAAGAAGGACATCATGCTGGACTCATACCGTCTAAAAGGAGAGTTCTCTTGGGTCACCCCAAACAGTGCAATAAGAGGAGACGGCTGTACTACACTTCCCAATATCCTAGTAAAAGTATCAAATATAGATTGCCAGAATGTGTACAGCTTCGGACAAGTCCAGAACATATGCAGCAGAGTGGCTGGGGCCTGTATGCATCAATCACATGTGGGGTCAATGACGGAATTAATCTTTGAGAGCTTGGTTTTGGACCAATGCAGACGGTGAACAATTTTAAATTGGACAACCGCATGTCTGAGACATATGGAGGAGGAGAAAATCCCCTTGATTACCTTGCACCAATCCGTATCAGAAATTGATTCGCCCAGGTCCGTCTCCCATTTACTCTTGAGGAGATCAAGTGACGACAAATCATGCATGCTGAGTAGGTCGTAGATATCCCTTATTGTCAGCTTCCTAGCCAGTTTACATTTAAAAACTGCATTTAATAAAGAATCGGAAGGGCACAATGGGAAGGTTATACATGAAGGACAATAGGGGCTGATAATTAGCGAGGTATAGATCTTTATTACTAAGCGTAACCCACACCCCGAGATACTTGAATTTCTTTAGACAAATTTTGAAAGGAAATGAGTCCAGGGGTACCTCCCAAAACAAATCCGCACATTCAGTGCTTGTGTGGAGGAACTCTATAGAGCTTACTGCTCAAGCTCCCCCCGAACGCCTGGTATGAAAACAGAATTGAAAAAGTGCATCCTATCACAGTGTAGAATCACACCCCTATCACAGTGTAGAATCACACCCCTATCACAGTGTAGAATCACACCCCTATCACAGTGTAGAATCACACCCCTATCACAGTGTAGAATCACACCCCCTTTCACAGCGTATATAACAAAAAATAACACAGCGTTGTTAATCATCCTCCTTGTCAGAATAACAGTCTGATCGAACAGTTATTATCCAGTCCCAGTTCAGAAACGATGAATTAGCCTGCTCCATTCAACTCACTCAGCTCTCCTCAGTACTAATGATCTTTTTCTTAACATAGCTCTTCGCTTTGCTCGCATCCGTGAACTCCTTCTCCTCTCCATTATACGTAATACGGAGACGAGCCAGAAATAGGATGCCATATCGCACCCCCTGCCGGTTACGAAGCAACTTCCCGACCTCGTTGAAAGCCGCTCGGCCTTAGCGACACTCGCGGTGTAATCCGGATAGATAACAATCGTCTCACCGTTACGCCGGAGCGGAGCTCGAGCGCGCGCCCGACTCAATACCTCAACACAGTCCTGATAGTAGTGGAGTTTGGCTATGATGGCACACGGTTTCCCATCCTTCCACACAGGGCCCAGGCTTCTATGAGAGCAGTCCACAACACATCTCTATCCAGCTGTAATGTCTCTCTCAGTAGCTCTGAGACCGATTTTGTGGAACTGGATCCGTTCGTTTCCGCCACCCCCAGAATTCTTATATTGCACCTCTTCAGTCTGCTCTCCGTATCCTCACATTTATGTCTGAGTCCATCCATCTCTTCTGCCAGACCCTTTGCTGTATTCTGTAGAGCCGCCACTTCGTTCGAACATGTTGTTAGACCATCTTCTACCTCTATGATAACGGTTTTCACCTGGTTGATTTCGGAGCGCATGGCGGCCATATTGTTTTGTATCTCTACTTTCACCGCTTGTAACTAACTTTTAAGAAAGTCAAAACTTTCCCCAAGTGCACTCCTCAACTCCGTTTTTATCACCAAAGCAATTTCGGCCCTTAGCGAAAGCAGGATATCCGCCTTCAAGGACTCAGCATCCAACTCCTGGCTGTTCGGCCGAGGCCCGGGGCTCCGAGCAGCGGAGCTTGTGGCTGAAGCGATGCTGGGCCTAGACTTTGCTGACTCTGTGAATTTATATTTCCACAAATTAGCCGCCATTTTTCCACAAATAAACATGCAATCAGATTATGAAAGTATGTTAGAAACCGGGTTTGTTGGTATTAAACTCTGAAGAATGCTTATTAATTAAAAAAAACAGAAGTTTGACGGGATCTCAAATCAAACCAACCTACTCCATGTCCCGCTCGACAGCGCCCCCACAAAATGTCATTCTAACGAAGAAACGCTCTTTATAGTGTACTTATTTTGGAAAGGAAAGTGCGTCGTTGTTCCGGCTAGCTTTGTTTGAAGTATTTATGGAAGGATGCACTGCGTCGGCACATTTAAGGTCAAGCCGTTCCTCCGGCCGGGGAAAGTTTTCATGACGGAGACCATATTTTTGTCTTATTAACTTATAAACAGACAGAAATTAGAGCGAGGCTGGTGATGGAACCATTTATTTAGCTGTTATAATGTAAGTGATAACTAGGGATGGGTGATATGGACCTAAAACTATATCACGATATTTTCTGGTATTTATTGCGATAACGATGTCGGTGATGATATTAATATAGGACCATTCTTAATATGGTTCTCTCTCTCTCAATCTATCCATCTCTCTGTATCTATCTCTCTGAATGGGACAAACCTTGTTTTACCAAATGCCATAATCAGCTTGCATGTTATATAGTGTTAGTGGCAGTTGTATGACACTGGAGGGAGAGGCTTCTTTTGCTTAATAGAAATCTCGGGGTGGAATTGTTCCATATTATTCTGCTTCTCGGCACTGGTATAATGTTCAAGAAAACAAACATTGCAGTATAGAGCTACATACTACAAACTAATGTAATGCACGTCCCATACATCCAGTATTACTAGGGCTGTAGCTAACGATTATTTTCATAATTGATTACTATCGGTTTTATCGATTAGCTGTTGCTGCTCTGATTGTTACATCAACTGAATATTCGCACCGGCAAAAAGGTTTTTATTTATTTATTTATTTTTATGTCATGTTATTTTTGTCGCTATGATTTTCCCGGAGGTCCCTGGCTACATATTTGACCATAAATATCGACGTCTTCCTGATTATTAACAAACAAAAAATAATCCTAGAAAGAAAAATTCTGAGGAAAGAACAAGCAGGCCAGTGTTTCCTCTCTACCACTGGCAGTCAACGTGTTTCTTCAGTTCCTGTTTGTATAAAAGTCAACACAGCTTTACTTTGCCAACGTTCCCTTCTCATTCTGTCACTGTAAATCACCAATAGCTTTTGGCCAGTTTGTCTTATTGAAGGTCTGCAAGGTTATAGTTGAAGTGGCAAATGCGGTGGCATAATCGAATCAAGGATTTGGCGGTCAAAGTCCATTAGTATTCATAAGCTCATGTACAGTCACAAGAATATATCAATTCATACAAACCTGAACGTAATCCCATCCTCATCTAATGCCACCAGTCAGCTGAAAGGATAACAGTACTCTGAATGCTGATTAGTTGAGCACTATAAGATTGATGGGACTCAGGATGAATGGTGCTTACTGCCAAGTAAGTGAATCCATGTACGGTCAGATATTTCACACGGATCTATGGCACAGGCTTGTTTCTAAACCTTCATGTACACACAAGTAGCTTCAATGCACCAATCTCAAAGCATTTGTCAGTGTTTAGTGCGAGTGCTCCGAGTTAAACCCTCAGGCAAGAAATATATAACTTAACACAATCACGACTACTGTGCATCATCGGTGCCTTGTTTCCTGTTTAAAGCCATCGAGAAGGAGCAACATGAAGGGCAGATTGGTTTCAACACTTTGCTTATGCAACCCTGCTTATTTTCAGGAAGCGTGAGGTGCCTGCTGGCACTTCTTTCAGCATTATGGTGCCGGCCCCAAGCACCCGGGCACCTCATCCGGACTAAAACTGCACCGCTCTGCCAGGCTTAAATGACGCTGCCCACTTGCTAACAAGGGTTATTTGTTTCCAGATCATGGAGCCGGCCTCCCAAACTCTCTGGCTTGCTTGAGAGCTTACACAACCTGTATTGTTCCGACGTTAGTGTGAGCTGAGGTGGAAAACATTGTGTCTATGCAGAGAGCGTGCCATGCCTGTCAACTCGTACCACGGTTTTTGTGTTTTGCGCTATACCCGGGAAGCCGCTCTATCGTGAAGACTCTCATTTGAAGAACTTCTGTGTGTTCTTTGAAATGATTGTAGGAAGGTATTATTATTTTGTTTAAATATCTTTGTTTTGTCTTGTTTTTTTTCATTTAGCACTACCCTTCAAGACGCTAAATAAGATTACACTTACATGTCTTCCAGAAGATAATATACTAACAATTTACACCCCCCTGGCTCTTAATGTATCTCGTTACCACCTTGAGCATCAGTGAATGTTTGCACGTTGTTGCACTGAGTTGTCCTCAGTGTGAAAAGATGGATCTCAACATCATATAGTTGCTCTTGGAAAAGGAGTCAAAAAACAGTGGGCGATTTAACTGCTCAAGACAAACAAGGGACTCGTGACGATCTACCACAAAACATTTAAAAAACAGTCGTGGATCATCCAGGTAACTGAATCAAGGGTGTGTAAACTTTTGAAGGGGGTCATTTTTATAAATCCAGCTATTATTTTGTCTTGTGGACTATATGTAAACATCTGTTATGTGAAATCGCTTATTCAGGTCAGAACTTAATAAAAAATAAAAAAAACATGGGATTTTTATCATCCGTCTCATTTTGTTAACCGCATTAAAATTTTGCAGATTCTCCAAGGGGTATGCAAACTTTTGGGCACAACTGAGTATATATAAAATCACCTTCATCTAGAGCAAGATTACGAATTGAGTACGGAGTGGCCGCGAGTACGTGCCGAGGATGGAGTTTCGGTCCATCGCAAAATGAAGGAAGTCATGCGTTGCAACATGTATTGAAGCTGAAATTTTCTAGAAGTATGACAAACTTGCGATTCACGGAAGCGTGAAGGCATGCGCTAACCTGCACTTGACACGCACGTGTCTGAAACGATAATGAAACAATCGCGTAGTCGCAGAAGTGCATGCGCTCGTTGCATAACGTACTGTACAGTGAATGGACTGTAATAACAGGGTGTAACCATGCAAGGTAATTTTTGGGTACTACACTCCAAAGTGAGCGTGTCAAGGCAGGATATAAAGACACTGCTTGTTTTCATTTACAGAGCAATGGCATGGGTTCATAGTCGTTGGATTTACGAGAGCCTAGAACAAAAACACTTGGGAACCTGCTGGATTTATGAGAGTACTGTTCCCAGTTATTAGACCTTTTGGAGTTTGGATCCAGTTCTAAATGAGTCTTGAATTTCCTTCATGCAAAGTTGAACACATTTGTCTTCATAAACAGGCAGATCTAATCGTTCGTAATCTCTGTGCGTCACAGGTTCTAAGACTTACAGGCACTTGGAGTGCACAAACAACTTTAAATTAGCCTTGATGCTGTGATGTCTGCCCGAATGGACGTCCTTTGACATCACAGAGACGTGGTTCGCTTGTGTCAGAGATGTTTTCAGGGGTGGCCTAGTGGTTACAGGTTCTAGGTTGCTGATCAGAAGATACCTGCTTCTGCTGGCTCAGTGGTTTCTATATTTACTGACCAGAAGACTGTGAGTTTAAATACCAAGGCTGTCCAAGGGCCACTCTTGTGCTTCACCTGTAACTCTAAACTACACAGTGTGTGTGAATTACAAGTCAATTTAGATAAAAGCATCTCACAATAGGGAAATTCTACCTAATGGAAATATAATATAATGGTAACAAGTGCTAAAAATCACTCTATTCTGCATAAAGGAGGTCATTTTCTCTTCAAGTTCATGATTAAATAGATAGAATTTTAAGCATCTCTAGAATAGGAACCAGAAGTCAGGCGTCCACTTATGACTAAGGGGCACCACCGCTATTAGCAAACAGTTTTGTGTGTTTATTTAAAAGATTCCCGGGTTAAAAGTAGACTAATTAAACATCCGCCAGTCGCGTAACGCTTTAGGTACAGGAAACGCTGTGAAAACACACATTTCTAGGAATGCCTTGTGTTTTCTCAAGACACTCAGCCAAAAGAGCTTATCGTCCACAATGGAGCCTTTTTCTGTATCGACAAGCTTGGCTTTGAATCAGTTGCTTGACCTCACTGAATGTTTACTCTCATTATTAAATTTGTTCATGTAGTCACTCTGAATGCATTCCATGCCAACCCAAGACTTCCACATACACCAAGTGAAAAGAAGTTAGCAGTGCCGGGGGTTTTTATTTTGTTGTTGTTGTTGTTGTTGTTTTTTTTTTGATCGAGCAGATGTTGCCCAGCAAGAGCTGTTCATACTGCTGCCTTCTGGGGGGAAAAAAAGAGTACTGTTTATACATACGGGGGAGTAGGGGGAGAGTTGTTTCTGTAGTTTTTGATGATTTATGGTGTGTTTATATTCTGACTGGAAGGAAATGCGGCTGGGGAAAGTTAAACACATGTTTGTTTGCACGTTTCTGGTTAAATGTATTTGTACAGTTATAGAGACACAGAGAAAAGGAGAACGTGTTATGGGCAGAAATGATCAAAAATAAAAATACATGGAGTCCTATAAATAGGGAGTGAGATGACCTTTCAGTTTAGTGTTTAGAGCCTATTTTAAACAAGACTTTGCAGAGTCTGTGATATGATTTTGTGTGTCTTTAATTGTCTTTCGACAATTTAATTTACTTTAAAAAAGACATTTCATGTATTCTTCTTTTCCAACAATTCACTAAAATTCTTTAAATATTCATTAAAGAATTTGTACTTTTTATCTGTTTCTAGTTACATTTAATGGTGTGGAATGTCTGTGAGATAAGTTAATTCTTGTTAGCACTCATAGCAGCTACAGACTGTCATCTTTCGTTTGGAGTGGGGGAAATAAGTATTGGATGTGTCTGCTTTTTTTTTTTTTTTTCATTTTCGGCTTCAGTTTCATTTTTTTCCAGTGAGGTTATTCACATGAAATTTTCACCAGACATCAGTATTAACTTTTCTTTAGTAATGGAGTCTTGCCTTGTGAGCGTGAGCAGTAGAGCGCATTACCTATTGTTTTCTTTGTGACGATGGCACCTGCTGCCTCCAAGTGTTTCTGGAGCTCTTTCTGAGTGCTCCTTCGCTCTTGGTTTACTCTTCTTACTGTTCTTCTGACTCCCTGGTCAGCAATCATGTGAGGAGCTCCTGTGAATGGCCGGTTAATGACTGAGTGATGTTGTTTCCACTTGTGGATAACGGACCCAATGATGCTTATTGGAAGATTCAGAAGTTTTGAAATACGTCTGTATCTTATTCCATCAATATGTTTCTCAACAATAAGGTTGTGAAGGTCTTGGGAGAACTCTTTGCTTTTACCCATCATGAGATGTTTCTTGTGTGACACCTTGGTAACGAAAAGCCATTTTATAGACCATCAAGTTACTAACCCAGCTGATATTATTTTGCACAGATATGGGGTGTAATTACTTACAGATTTCAGGTGGTTCCTTGCCTCACCTTGCCTTAGAGAACTGCTTTTCTTAGCGTGTTCAATACTTTTGCCCCCGTGTCGTTCCACTTTACTACACATAACTTTATTTATGGACTTTAATGTTGTGAATTCTTTATATTTCCAGATTTCTTGAGTTAATACTGATGTCTGGTGAGAATTTCATGTGAATAACCTCATTGGAAATATAATTACTGAAAATAATGTTGACACGTCCAACACAAAAAACGCAGCTTGTCATATTGCAGAGAAATTAGAAAGTGCAAACACAACATCCCTGTGATATAAAACAGTTAAAAGAAAATGCTTAAACGTATGAAAAAGTTTGATGTAAAACTAAAAACAGAAAAATAACATATAATAAAATAACACTTAATCTAGTGAGTAGATCTTATAAATAGCATTCGATTAAAAACAACGGTCACGTAATGCCTATTTTATCTTCCATCGAGAGCTTCAGCAACACAATGTGAAAAGTTTTTTCTCTTTTTAACTGTCGTTTTTCATGTCTTTCAGCTCAGTCAGGGGAATGTCCCTGGCATCGAGAGTGCTTCCTTGGCCATGGACACAGAAGAAGGCGTAGAGGTGGTATGGAATGAGGTGCAGTTCTCTGACAAGAAGGTCTTCAAGGCTCATGAGGTGCGAGCAGTTATATCCCTCATAAATGTCATATCATTTCACCTTTAAAGCACACCTATTATGGTTTTGGTAAGAACGTACCTAATTGTGTTTTAAAGGTCTCGTACCGGATTTACCGGCATCCGAGATCAAAAAATAAATACTTTAGCGTGCTCATCATTTAAACTGAAGCGTTACCTTTTTCCCTGCCCAGTGTCACAAACGATCCATTCTAAATGATTCATTCTAAAGTCCTCCTTTCACGGAGCATACTCTGCTCTGATTGGTCAGACATCCCAGTCTCTTATGATTGGTCTACTGCTGTTAGCGAGCAGCTGATGAAGCCCAGTTTGTTACAAACCTACATAGGATAGTACAGGAAGTAAAGTCTGGAATCACTAACGACTCGTTTCAGCTGTTCAGAATCAGGTCCTTAGTTTGGGAGTCGATAGCTCCGTTTGTCGTGCGCTTTGATTTTTGAAACTTTGCAGAGTTTTTACATTCACAAACAGCTCTATATACAGACTACATGAACGGTAATAATATCTGAACAATAATAGGTGCACTTTAAATCAGAGAGAGTCCCAAATAAACATGACTGCTGGAACAAATCCTAGTAAATAAATAAATAAAAACTGAGTTTGCATGTTCTCCCCGTGCGTCGGGGGTTTCCTCCGGGTACTTCGGTTTCCTCCCCCAGTCCAAAGACATGCATGGTAGGCTGATTGGCATGTCTAAAGTGTCCATAGTGTATGTGATTGTGCCCTGCGATGGATTGGCAGGGTGTACCCCACCTTGTGCCCGATGCTCCATGGGATAGGCTCCAGGTTCCCCGTGATCCTGAAAAGGAGTAAGTGGTAGAGGATGGATGGATGGATAAATAAAAACCAGAAAATCAACATAGTGTCTTTTGTAAGGTTTTGTGTCACGTGCCACAGCAGTGTTTTTGCCTGAAGCATTCTCTGTGGCCGTGCCCCAATAATGAACCCTCCTTCAACGTAATTTACAGTAAATCCTTTCCTCTTGGTATTTTTATCCAAAATCGAGGTCAACCGTGTCTGCTCAGAAATTGTATACATGCCAAACAGCACGCTGTTATTTGCTATTACATTATCATGATTATGTTATTTGCTTAATTGTATCATGCAGTACATGTATCTGGAAACATCTATACTCGTTAATGAGGTTCTTCCCATCTGTACTAGTCAGAGGGATTAACCAGCGATAACGGCATTGAGTAAGGAATAAATCTCAAACGTATGTGCTGTTATCCATCCACCCATCTTCTATAACGTTTTCCTTTCTTCAGGATCACGGGGAACCTGGAGCCTATCCCAGGGGACATGGGGCACCTGGACAGGTTGCCAATCCATCGCAGGGCACAATCACATACACATTCATACACTACAGACACTTTGGACATGCCACGTATGTGCTGTTAAAGGAATATAATTAACGCAAGGGTGGTGTGATCTAGCCCAGTGGTTCTGAACCAGGGAGGTGGGGGGGCATGGAGAGATCGGAAGGGGGGCCCAAATAGTTTTTATGAAAAAAACAGACTGGGCATAATTTGGGTTCTCGGTGTGTTTTATTACTTTTCAAATAGAATGTGCTTAAATGAAAAACCCCATGTTCCTTCTCCCTGTGTATTTTTTGTTTTTGCTGGGTAGAGGCGGAGCTTAGCCTGCGTTTTATCTCACTGTCAGTGCAGACCAATGTTCCAACTTAGCCACTTTTCAGACCCCTGAAAAGTGCCACATGACCAGGGAGGCAAGGTTGTACAAAAGGTTGAGAACCTCTGATCCATCCCAACACAAATCAGAGCTATTTAAACCCACTAGCAGTGGATTATTTTCCTATCATCTAAAGTATATATAATCTAAAAAACTAAAGTTATTTCCTTAGCTAGAGCTCCTTTTATACAAAATGAATGAACACCAGACTCGAGAATTCACCACTGTGGTATACAGCACAACGAGAATAATGAAGTAACGCTCGTCTTGTGTAACTGGTTTTAGACTTCATACAACGAGGTGCCAGTCCCTCAAAGACCATAGTGAAGATGGTTTTACCGTAAAACTGCGATACCATCAGATCCGCAGACTGGTTTTTCAGTGTGTATTGGATTCTCAATGTGTACTTTAGTTCATTATGGCCTTGATGTGCTCAGGAGTGCAGGTTCTGTGCCATGTTCAGGATGGTATACATCCATGTCTGTGTTTTCCGGTCAACATGCTGTTTATAATGGGAAGGATGCACTGTGTACTGATTTTGTGTGTGTGTGTGTGTGTGTGTGTGTGTGTGTGTGTGTGTGTGTGTGTAGGACAGAATCAAGGAAATGTTCGAGAACCTCATGCAGGTCGAGCACCCCAACATCGTTAAGTTTCATAAATACTGGCTGGACATGAGGGAGAACCGAGCCAGGGTGCGATATGAAGATTTCATCAATGCACAAAAGCATATTTTTAATTGAACCAAATTTTCAAGGTTCATTTATTAGTTGTATTTATTTATATATATTTTTTTATTATGAATAGACTTTGCTTTTCTTGAATTTGTTTATTAATCTATGTTAAACAGTTGTAAATTTTATTATATTTTTTATTATAAAAAAATGATCTGAAATTATGGTTATAGTGCATCTGTGAATTACACATTTCTGTAGCTACCGTGGTGATCAGACGGCTGTATTTTATTCTACTGATCTATGATTCCTGCAAATTGGCTTCTATATACAGTGCCTTGCGAAAGTATTCGGCCCCCTTCAACTGTTCGACCTTTTGCCACATTTCAGGCCTCAAACATAAAGATATAAAACTGTAATTTTTTGTGAAGAATCAACAACAGGTGGGACACAATCATGAAGGGGAACGAAATTTATGGGATATTTCAAACTTTTTCAACAAATAAAAAACTGAAAAATTGGGCGAGCAAAATTATTCAGCCCTCTTAAGTTAATACTTTG
>JAFFST010052430.1:84825-87325 GCA_022414735.1 Noturus placidus
ACGGAGACTTGATTACACACAGGTGGATTCTATTTATCAACATTAGACATTTAGGTCAACATTGGGTCATTCAGAGATCCTCACTGAACTTCTGGAGAGAGTTTGCTGCACTGAAAGTAAAGGGGCTGAATAATTTTGCTCGCCCAATTTTTCAGTTTTTTATTTGTTGAAAAAGTTGGAAATATTCAATAAATTTCGTTCCACTTCATGATTGTGTCCCACCTGTTGTTGATTCTTCACAAACAATTACAGTTTTATATCTTTATGTTTGAGGCCTGAAATGTGGCAAAAGGTTGAACAGTTCAAGGGGGCCGAATACTTTCGCAAGGCACTGTAGGAACAAATATTCATATATGAATTATACCTTGAAGAGAAACCACGACATGACGTCACTGTCTTTTATCGCAGGTGATTTTCATCACAGAGTACATGTCCTCCGGAAGTCTTAAACAGTTTTTGAAGAAAACTAAGAAAAATCACAAGACTATGAACGTAAAGGTAGGACATTTTTGAAGTTGTCCCAGCTCCTCTTTTTATACGGGAGTCTGCAAGCAGTACACCACCACCCTGTGGTAAAGGAGGAACCGTTCTTTTGCATCCACACACCCTGTCAGCACTAGTGTGTGTGTGTGTGTGTGTGTGTGTGTGTGTGTGTGTGTGTCTCATTCTCTTTGTGTGTTTTGTGTTGTAGGCATGGAAACGCTGGTGCACACAGATCTTGTCTGCCCTCAGGTAAGACACCAGTCCAGTCCCATTAAAGTTCGGAGAAGACATTGAAACAAGTCCATTAATATCTGTATAGATTTGTATTGATTTAATTCATTTATTAATCCAAAAATTTACGTAATTTCGCATACTAAAACTGATATAAAGTCCTGTAAGGCAGCAAGAACTATTTATTTATTTATTTATTTATTTATTCGATATTAAGTTGTTGGTTTTTTGTTTGTTTTTTAAGGCTGATTTTTTAATTGCCTTTGACTCGATGATGATGGTCACGATGAACACTGTGAGTCCTATAAAACTTCACCAGACAGTGAAATTCAGTCGGTCTACGTTTTCCAGACTGATATTTTCAAGACACCTTGGTGACGAAAAGCCTTTTTATAGACTATCAGTTTACTAACCCAGCTGATCTTAATTTGCACAGATAGGGGGTGTAATTACTTACGGATTTCAGCTGGTTCCGTGCCTTACCTTGCCTTTGAGAACTGCTTTTTCTTAGCGTGTTCAATACATTTATCCCCGTGTCATTCCACTTTATTACACAACTTTATTTATGGACTTTATATTTCCAGATTTCTTGAGTTCATACTGATGTCTGGTAAAAAAAAAATTCATCTGAATAACCTTATTGGAAATATATTTACTGAAAAAAAAAATGTTCAATACTTATTTCCACCACTGTATATATTATCCCATTTCGGGGGAAAAAAGCCTTATCCACCTTTTTATACTCTCACGCATATTACAGGTAGCACAATATGGTATTAATTAAATATGGAGTTAAAGCTTATATGAATGGCTTCCAGTCGTCAGTTCTTTATTCGTCGTGAAATAAATTGAAAAAGCCTCTGATTTTTGACCTGACTTGTTTGCCTCTTGAAAAGTAGGCGACCCTTGTAGCGTATTTCAAGGACACCGTGTTGAACAGTAACACATTATTGTTAATGTTATCACTAGTTCACCCAAAAGATAAAGAACTGACCGATTATGATTAGTTTATCATGCAAACCTGAATGCTTGACCATGCATGACTATGTCTCGAACAGGTGTTTTCACGCCTATTAGTCTGTTTGCGTAGTCCAAATCAGCGAGCAATTGTTTACTGCATGGTTTGACAACACTTCATGCTTTAATTCAAATGGACTAAATCCTGCATATGTGAAAGCCCGCTAATAACGATCGTAATGACTTTTGAGGACGGGACAGTGGTTGTCACTTTTCCACATTTCACTTTGTTCTTTCCTACCACCAGCTACCTGCACTCATGTGATCCACCCATCATCCATGGAAACCTGACCTGCGACACCATCTTCATCCAGCACAATGGCCTCATAAAGATCGGCTCAGGTGCAGTAAGGCCTCCTCGCTCTGTCGCTCTGAAACTACAGAGTCTGTAGCTAATCGTTATTTCTGTCTTCCTCCATAGTGTGGCACAGGCTTTTCGTCAATGGTAAGTCCTCTTTTACTCTGCATTTTTCTTTACACATGCTTGTATATGCTTGTATATCATGGCCGTGAGTAGAAAGACCCCACATTTAACTGAAGCTCTTGATCTGTATCTGCATGACTGATTGGTTGAGTCAATAAATTGCATGAATATACAGGTGTTTCTATTATAATGGCCAGTGATCGTACGTATGAAATTAAATATTCGTCCTGGGTTCAAATATTCTGTGCGCAGAACTGCCATTTTCTCCTTTACCTTCCTGTAGTGTTTCTCCATCCATTATCTACTCTCTAAAGAGCCAGTTTCTTCCCGATGTACAATATCAAA
>JAFFST010052430.1:89825-96670 GCA_022414735.1 Noturus placidus
GACTCTCTTCTCTGCAGTTGCTGACGACGACTACTCCATCGATATATATTCTTTTGGTATCTGTGCTTTGGAGGTACACGGCTCAAAACTGACTTTGAAAAATGAAAACCATGACGTTCAGTCATTCAAAAAAAACAAATAAATAACCCGACGACAATGGCTGATGGTGTTCTGTTTTTCTCACTCCACTCAAGATGGCAGTTTTGGAGATTCAGGCCAATGGTGACACTGCTGTTTCCAAAGAAGCCATAGCACATGCTGGGCAGTCACTGGAGGACCCTCTCATGAGGGTAAACAGACATGCACACAGTACTGCAGGAAACTACTGCAAGAAATGTTCACAAATAAAAAAAAAAAACCCCAGCGACACTAGTTAATCACTGCACAATACATGTGTAACCTGTAACTTGGTTGTAAGCCACTGATACACATTTATACATGTGAAACTATTGTAATATAATCAAATAAAATATGTAATAAATATCAGCTTTATTGAAACATTATATACATTGCGCTATACTCCGCCAAGAGACTAGGGTGATATCTCATTTCTTGTGGAACCTGTATAGCTTGAATAAGCTTGGGATAATATGCGTTCTGAACTAGCTGAAGCTTTCTTAAAGTGACAACAAGGCGGCCAGCTGGCCAAACATTGACGGGTATGAAAACAAACCATTTCTCTCAGTATCATGCTAAGGTTCATGGTTTAATGCAGGGCTAGCGTGTGCCTTCTTCTGGTCATGTTTTTATGCAGATTTTCAAGATGCGGGATTGAAATGATAACCTGGTTGCTTGCTCAAGTTTCCGCATTGCCATATTTGTCTTATGATAATGATTATGATGATGAGTAATAATTGAAACAGATTCACTTGTATGCTTACTCAGGAGTTTACGCAGTCATGCGTGCGCACAGAGGCCAAGATCAGGCCGACAGCTCATGACTTGCTGTTCCACAGAGTGCTGTTCGAAGTCCACTCCTTGAAGCTGCTCGCCGCACACTGCTTCATCAGCAACCAGTGTACGTGAACACACATTCTGAGAATGGTTTCTGTTAGAAAATGGGAGAATTTCTTCTTCTTCTTGGTCCATATTCTTGTTGCTGTTAAATTCATGTTGAAGAACTGGATTTCATTTCAAATTACGCAGCACATGGATATGGGAATTCTTTTCAGTGAGCGGTAGAGGAAAATATACTGAATATAATGCCCTTTTATAACTAATGATGGGTGGATGTTTTTACAGTATATGTACTCACTCTTACTGAGATTTTATCATTCTATCATGAACTATCCTGTCCTGATTATTAACACTACTATATAGTTATATATAATCACAGATAGGACACAAATCCATTTTTGTTTAATAGCTGAACAGTCTGGCTTCGTGAAACAAGTTTAAATGAAATTATTTTCATGAATGCCATATTTTTTTCCAGATCAAGCAAAAACAAAAATTGTTCCGTGCCCTATCTGTGATGTGTTTATCGCTACGAAGGAGACATCTCATTTTTGCCAGGGGTTGTATAAACCCATCCGATTGATACCACCTCTTAGGGTCCCAACTTATAAGATCTTGTGTGAACAGAAATAAATGGGGATTATGACGTTGTAGAAGGTCTTTCGTGGTATATTATATTAGTATCATTATTTAAGAACTATCTGATCATGAAACAGATCTGCTTCCTGAGAATTGTGTAGAGGAGAAGACCAAGGCTATAGACCCGAATGGAATCATGGCAGAGATAAACCACAGCGACCGGCCGGGAATCCAGCTAAAGTATTTTTACTCGTGTGTCTTTTGCTACATTTCTGCCCATTGCACGTGACTTCTCTCCCCTCACTGCCTTCTCTTCTATATGAAAGGTACTCCCATGTCTCTCCGCTGGAGCTGGACAAGTTCCTTGAGGATGTTAAGTAAGTGTGAAGGGGACCGGGGGCTAGTTAAAGACGTGTGGTTTTATTTTGGACCCATTATTATATCCATGTGAATGTGTTTCATGACCGTTTTATCGTATTGTTTGTGGTATTTGTTCAGGAATGGGATCTACCCCTTAATGAACTTTGCCTCACAACGGCCGCATCCTATTCCACGTGCCCTCTCTCTGTCCCAGGAGCATATGGAGACGGTGAAGTCTCCAACTCCAGAGCCTCAGGAGACCGAGACCAGGAAGGTTGGCAAAAATGTGCAGTTTGTTAATTACTCAAGAAGGACAGACAGAATATACTAGACTATATATAAACTGGATCTGGTTTTCTGGGAGTGTTTCTATAATAAGAGTTAAATGGTTTTCCAATACACACTTAAAACCCTCATGTTGCCCATATACCCATATAATGAATTGAACGATTTCACGCAGGTTATCCAGATGCACTGTAATTTAGAGGCTAACGAGGAAGGCACCAGGTGTCATGTAAGTTCAGCACACAACTTCTTTCATTCAGACTCGTTGTCCCTCGACTTGACTTTGTATACAGAAAACATTTTGTTTCCCGTCTCTTCAGCTATCTCTGTTCTTGAAGATGGACGACAAACTTCACCGCCAGCTCAGCTGCGATGTTCTTCCAAGTAAGTCAACCTACATCGTCATCTCTGGTAGCCTTATTCAGCCTGGCTTAAAAGTATTCACAATGAAATGTTATTGTATTCAATAATTCTTGATTAAAGTACATCGGTGCTGATGGTAACTTTTATGGTTTGCTACCAGAAAAGTAGTAGTTATTTATCATTAGATATTTCAGCTTGTTATAATAATACACCTTAATACAGTACAAATTTTATTATACATGTTTGGCGCATATACTGTTCTGTTTAAACGTTTATCGGGATGTGTGGGTTTATGAGTGTAACGAATGTCTTAAAAGATGCTGTGGGATTTTTAAAAGATTTTTATAGATCATACATAGCACAGAATAATTTGACAGGACTAACACTTTGAAAAAGATTTTTGATATTGGGTTGCATTGTATCTTTACCTCACATTGTATCTTTACCTCACTTGTTTTTTTAGCTGACAACCCCAGAGATCTGGCCAATGAGCTGGTCCACCATGCATTTATTAGCGAGGTGGGTCGAATAGCCTTTTCTACAACACAAATGTCTGATGTGCGCTGTTTAACCAATGATTTCATTAACGATGATCTGATTGTGTGCTGATGTTGGACAGGATGACTGTGAGAAGTTGGCATGCTTTTTGGAAGAGGCGTTGGGGAAACACTGGGGTGGGGCTTCCACGTCTCCTTCGTCCATCATGCTAATGCACTGAGTCGCACCGGAGCACTGTTGTGAAGCAGGGAAGTTCTCTGTTGCAAAGCAGGGATGTTGGCTGGAGCTGGTCTGAGAGAAAAGAAGCAGGGTGCTGAAGAGTTACCAAAATGCAAGAGTTTTAAATGGGTGGGAGGAAAGGGGCACAACATGAAGTCTTGAAGTGATTGAATCGAACAGCTCCGAGGTAGCAAGGCTGTACAGAGCTCGGACCATTGACATTATCTCAAAACACAACAGGCATGTTGTTCTTTCACCGGTGATGAATTCACCTTGTATTCCTTTATATGTTTGATAGATTTTTGTGGACATTCTCAGTGCCGTTTTATCATGATGGATGGTAATACCCATCCTCTATCCAAGAAGTTTCTGCCAAAGGAAAATGCCACAGAAGTAACGCCTTAGAAGCAAAGAACTTGGAGAAGAAACAAGAAAGGATACTGCTGGTACAAATAATTGGTAGTACAAATGGTCTCATGGGTCTGCCAGCCCATGTGTCTTAAACTGTCATGGTCTTTTCTTTTCTTTTTTTAAAGATAACTGCAGTGCATATTTATTTATTGTTTAACTATTAAACATGACTAGAAAGTGTAACTTGTAAAACTCCCCAGAGATGAAAACTTTCCCAAACTGTGATGTGTTTTATTCCCTGCAAAAGAATGATTGAATAAATGAGTAACCTAGAGCTGATGAATGTACAGTACTGTAGCAAAGCGCCGTTTGGTTTTTGTTATAGTTCGATTGCTTCTCCCAATGTGAGACCTACAATATCGAAAAGGACTGGTTCTTACAAAGCACAAAGTGCCTAAGTAAGAAATTAATGTGTCGAAAGTACACCGAGTGGTATTGCCATTAATCCATGGGCTTGATTTGTACAGATTTGTGGTTCACTGGCAATAACCTTAGACTTGCTAAACTTCATGAGTATGCTTTTTATCTGTGTGTAATCTATGCTAAATATTCTTCATACTTTAATATTTGTGTACTATCCATAGAACAAGGGCACACTACGTAAACACCCTTACACTCACTAGCCATTTTAATAGGTTTTAACATGTGTCCCTGCTCATTCATGCAATTATCTAATCAGCCAATTGAGTGGCAGCACTGCAGTATATTTAAATCATGCCGATACAGACCGGGTGCTTCAGTTAATGTTTAATGTTGCTGCAAATGTAATCTCAGTGAGCCTGAATATAACGAGCCTGACGTTGTGGATGAAATATCTAGGAAAGCGATGATCTGGGATTTTCATACACAGCAGTCTAGAGTGTTTCCACAGAATGTTATTTGAGTGTTATGTTATTTGAGTTAGCCTTCCTGTCAGCTCGAACCTGTCTGGCTGTTCTCCTCTTGCCTTCTCAGATCAACTATCATTGTCAAACAATTAAGTACTCATACCAGCCCATCTAGCCTGACGCTAAGATAATATTTATCCCCATACTGATGTTAACTCAAGCTCTTTATCGACATGATTTTACGAACCGCGCTGCTTCCGCACGATTGGCTGCACGGCTCTATGCTCAGATGGTATCGGATAAAAGAATCTTCCGACCGATTAAAAGTAATAGAGCAGAAATATGTCAAGCTGCTGTTGAAAGAATGGTTTAGTAGAAACCTTTATGATATAGCAAATGAGTTCTGCCATTGTACTTGGAACATTCTGACTTGTAAAACACTTATCACGCCCTATCAAACGTGACCAAAGCAGCACCATTTTTCTGTGAACTGGACTTTCGAGTCCAAGCCTACAGGCACTTTATAATGTGAAATGTATCCCTTCATACGATTAATAAAATGCATCACGATATGACGTTTAACATGTTGGATGAGAAGGAATCCCTCCATCAAGGTTAAAAGGGCTGTTCTTAGTTTTGAGTTTGCATCATATGCAGCAGTATTTGCAACGTTCGTTCCGTTAAAGAGCCGTTAACATACGTGTGTGTGTGTGTGTGTGTGTGTGTGTGTGTGTGTGTGTAAAAAAAAAAAAACAAGTGAGTTACATGCCAAGAGAACACTGGAATCAATACTGGCAGCTGTGGTTGGGGAAGATGAATGGAAAAGAAGCCTTTGGAAAAATCTTACTATGATTTTTGGTTTGGGTTTTTTATGTTTGTTTGTTTTATTGTATAATTGCAAATCAGTATTGTGTTTTTTTTTTGTTGTTGTTTTTCTCATGCCGTTTATCCCAACACTATCAAAAATATTTCCTTGAAATTAATTGTTTTAGCTAGGAGACCACTTTTTTTTTTAGTTTTAGTACAATAATATCGCCCCTGATAAACATGGATACTTCAGTGATTCCTCATTTGGACTTCAGGGAGATTTCAGTGATAGTACCACATTTGTGAATGGCTTTGGCTCTGAAAAGTTTCCATTAACTCAATACTTTTGCATGTCAGAACATGAATGTTTTTACCAAGTTTTTTTGGTATGTGGAAGCATATTATATGACCAGCCACCACATCCTTCTGAAATAATTGTAACCTTTGATCATTTTCCTGAAGGACGGGTAATTTAATTTTTTTTTCATTATTTAAAACCTTCTCAATTATATCCTGAATCATTTTAGCATCAACCTGAAATCTTTGACATTGTGGAAAGTAGCTATAGGATGATATCTAGATAAAGGAAGAAATTCATGTGTATAACCTTCACATAACTGCACAATGATTGGTGACATCCTCCCAGGCCTTGGTTAGATCGTTCTCTGTACATTCGGCTTTTCTGATTTATGCAATTTTTTTGTATTATTTGTGTCAAATATTGTCTTATTCAAATTGCTCAATAAAATCTTAAGAATCATGAAGTACATCTGTGGCATTTTCACAAAGATTTTTTTTTCTTTCAAAAGGGCAAGATATTTTGTTTTGTGACCAACAGTGCCCTCCAATAATATTGGCACCCTTGGTAAATATGAGCAAAGAAGGCTGTGAAAATTTGTTTGTATTGTTTAACTTTTTGAACTTTTATTCATAAAACTACTCATCTCATAGATTTCAAACAATTGCAAAAACAACAGGATTATCACAAAAAGTCTTTGTTAAATATAGGTAATCAATAGTTTGTGCTAGCTCCCTTTGCCAAGATAACAGCTCTGAGTCTTCTATAATGCCTGATGAGGTTGGAGAATACATGGTGAGGGATCTGAGACGGTTCCTTCATACAAAACCTCTCAAGATACTTCAAATGTCGAGGTCCACACTGGTGGAGTCTCCTCTTCAGTTCACTCCACAGGTTTTCTATGGGGTTTTCCGTCAGAGGCAGTCAGGTTTTCATTTCATATCTGTTGATATTTGAGAGTCCATGATGCCATCTAACAAAATGTCCAGGTCCAAAACATTAAAGAGTCACCACCATATTTAACCGTGGTCATGAGGTACTTTTCCGTATGGCCACCTCTCTGTGTGCTCCAAAACCACCTCTGGTGTTTATTCCCAAAAAGCTCTATTTTGGTTTCATCTGGTATGAATGACTAAGGGGAATTTAGCCTATGTGTTACCTCATATTTATACCCCTGTGAAACAGGTGTACTAAATATTTTATATATCAATGGGAATATACTTCAAATATATATTCATAGG